>JAZGTJ010001178.1:38991-63327 GCA_036877575.1 Botia almorhae | reverse complement strand
ACCTTCATGATGGCGTATGTTTGCAGTGCGAGGGCAAATGTGAGTGTGGGTGTGTGTTACCCAACGTACCCTCTAGGATTTGGCCTTGGTCACTTGTGCTTTTAAACCATGGCATGAAGCAGACATTGATGTGTGTGTGTGTGTGTGTGTGTTTTACAGTATTTGCGTGCCTGTGAGGAGCAGCAGGAAAAGGGGGCTCGGCTTGAGGGCGACCAACACCAGCGCTAAGAGTCTGGGGGTGGTGTGTGTCATGGAGGCTTTAAGCGGCCTTCTATGTGACAACAGCTTGCCAACCAGAGGTCTCGCCCGAGCTCTCTTCTATTTCTAATTCATCCGGTTTTATCAGTACCAATCATTTGAATCATTTATTTTTAGTGGGATGCGGTCTCTCCGCGCCGTTTCCCCAGGCAGTTGCTGGCAGTGGCCTGCTAATGAGTGTCAATCTACTGGCTTTGGCAATTTTTCGACAGACACCTCGTCTGACAAACGCAGGGCTACAGTCAACACGCATCATTTCTTCAGAGCCGAGACGCGATGTCACGCTCTGAGAGCAATCCGCTTTTGTTGTGAGGATGTTTACATGAAGCGCTATGAGGTCAGAGCGTCTGTGTCAGACCGTACTTTCAAAGAACCTGTGAAAGTGATGCGTTTATCAGACATATCTGAGTGTTAAGGTGTTGTTGGAAGCAGCGACATTAGGCTCTGACTTTTAGTCAGACTTTTTGGGTCATAGAGCCCTGTGCTTGAGCAGTGATGCACCAATAAATGATGATGACAAGAACCAGTTGTGTCTTTTGAAGATGTCTGGGCACCCGCGCTGTTCTAAGATGTACTCAAGATGTTTAGAGTGTGTTATGCGCGTGTGTGTGTGTGTGTGCAACCTTTGTGTTGCTAACACAATGTTCTTCCAGCTGAGCTACAGGAACACCCAGTTCCTCTATAAAACACTTTAAATTGTGTTTTAAAAAATGCTTCTGCAAGTTTTGTTTACTTGATAATTACAGCTCCCAACACTGTAAAAAATGTTTTTCACACATAATCTAAAATGTGCCTTGATGTGTTAACACTGTTTTTACTTAAGTGTAAAACATTATCTAATATTACTGAATCAACCTGAACACAATGAAAAAACATCAAGGGTTAACACGGTTAATAATAGCTAGCTAACTAGTTCACTAACTAGTCATTTAAATACTCCCGTTTGCTTATCTTCTCATTCAAAATGGCATCGCATCTGTTTTAAACTTGTACTTAAGACATTTACGCTATAATGTAATTGACCTCCTTAAAACACAACTCCCGCGGTCTGAATGCACCAGAGTCGCCACCGAACCGTCAATTAACACCCTGCATGTGCGTGCGCCTCGCCGCATGTATTTTGACCCTAGTGCACCTGGGCGGCTGTATCTGTGTCAGAACGACCATGTGGCCACAAGTGCACGGATACATTTTGTCCGTTTGCGTATCCTTGTTCCCCTGGTTCTTGGGAGAGTTCAATTTTCTAGTAACTCAGCAGACGTCACTGTGCTATTCTGGCAGGCCGGTTGTGACAGCCGGCCAGCAACAGCGATGCCAAAGCAGGAATGGTGCTTGGGGGGAGGGCGGTTGCTGATCTTGACAGAGGAAGTTGAGACGAGGGCTCTCCCGTTTCACCGGGGGCAGAGGGACAGGGGTTCGAGAGGAGGGGTGTAGCAGCGGAGACCAGGAATAAAGGGAACAGCCACAGGAAGAGGGGTGGGCAAGGCATTTGAGTTTGGTGCCAGCCAAGCCGGGCTTCTGGCATGCTGCATTCCTACAGATCAACACAACGGTGTTTCCTTTCAGTTTTCCTGCCTGCTATCCCCTTCAGCTACTCTTCTTTACAACATACTCTCACTCACAAACACACACTCACACACACACACACTCACACACATTTTCCTTTCCCATCTTGTAAGCCCAATTAGGGTTGTTGTTGTTCTTTTATGTCATGTCCAATTTTCCATGGAATTCTCACTCTGTGTGACGTTCCGTTAATAATAAAATATATTCAAAATGTATTCACAAAATGTATGAATTTAATTTTTTTTATTCACTTACCTGAAAGTTTTAAATAAGAAACATCGCAAGCAATTTGTCCCAAATAATATTCACATGTATGTCATTTCACTTCAAAACGAAATTCAGTCCTTATTTATTCACCCTCAGCTTTAAACGTCTGGCAGAAGCTTTGATCCATTGTGACTCACAATGCATGCAGTACATTTATCAGTGCAGCTTGTGTATCTCCTGGGAATGAAACCCACAACCTTGGCAATTGTTGTATCAAGCTTTTAGAGCTATTAAAAAACACCCTTGTGTTCTTTTAAACCTGTATCGCTTCGCTGAACATGAAAGGAGATTTTAGGTGGATCGTTAGCTTTTTATTTGTTTTTATTATTGAATACATTATTGATGTACCGTTATGTTGTTAATTGCATATGATGCTGGTCGACATGCATTGTACATGCATTTCTTGCGACGCAGGGTTCACGAGGTTAAAATGCTTCAAGCTAGCAGACTGTTTGGCTGCGGGTGTAAATTAGGAGGGTCAGGACCCTGTTAAGGGATCCTACAGGGTAGTGCTAAACACAGGCATGCTAGGTCAATATCCTGTGCCGAAGCTTGATCACTCAGGTCAAGCGTTCTGATTTTACTCTGTAACACTACGGATCTGCCTTTCCCAAGAACTCCACTGTCCTTCATGAGAATAGAAGTTATGTAATCATGGAATTTTTTTTACAGTGTATTTCTGATGGACGGAATACTCAGAAGTTCCATCGGACAGAATAAGCTCTGATGTCAGACTCATGGCAGTTTTGGCCAGCAATCATCTAAGACATTGTCATCAAGACGCACGCGATGGGCTGTTACACACATCATAGTGTTAAAAAATTATCTAACTCTCCACCAGCTGATAAGGCGCACTTGCACTTGAGTATATGAACACACACGCTCACACACAAAATCAGATTAAGTGTATGAACGCACACGCTCAAAATGTAAATATTCGGAAAACATGGTGTTTTATTATCAGACCTTGAAAGTGTGGCAGACTTAAAAGCTCAAGTAATAGAAAATAGTGACTATCTGCTTTATCATGTCTTCAGTGTTTTCTCATTTATTTCCCCATTTTAGTATTTTAAAGCATACTGAAACAAAGAGATCCAACCATCTCTGAAATGAATCACAATGTTAAAATGTTCATTTGCAAAGAAAAAGTATCTAAACATTTTATTAGTTTGTGTGTTTCCAAGGAAACCCACAACCTTACTTCCAGCTGAGCAGATAACACCAATTGTTTAATGGATCTGCATTTATCTGCATGTAAAACAAACAAAACCACGTTTTTTATTAACAAGGTCAAAGTTATGTGTATGGGGCCTGGTCATGATGAGCTTGATCAGTGTAATTAACATGTTGACATATTCACAGATCCTCATGGGGATTCGGATTGAACTGTGTCTCGCAGCACCTCAGATGTACTGCGCACCTGAAGACGCTCTGGCAGGAGCTTGTATCCTTCTGCTTAACACCCAGCAGCTGTGCAGAGGGAAGGTGAAGATAGACTGTGCTAATTTGGGGCTGTTAGTTTGCATGTGATCAGACTGTAAGATCCGTGGGCATATTCACTTCCAGTTCTGATAAGTGCACGAGGAAATTTCGATGTCTTGCTTGAGATGCACCATCTTTTGGTACGATAAACTTCTCGCAAAGGTCATACGTTTGAAGGCATCTGATTATATCTTAAATTATTTTGATCGGGCGTTCGCCTAAATGCTTGAAATTAGTTTTAATGACAATAGCAAATTGTGTATTAAAACATGAGAACTGATAGTGGCGGTAATGTTTAATAAGACACATGACAACGTGTAAACGTGTGGTTGTGGAACATTTTTGTGTGAATCCCATGTGTATTCCCACGGAAATCCCACGGAATCACATATAAAATATGTGGTGACATGTTTTTTTATGTGTGATCATGTGTTTTTGCACATGTAAAATTTATGTGTCTTTTCTGTAATGGTTAGAACATAAATAGAGTGTATATGAGATTCATTTGCGCTTGTGTGAAAAGTTGTGCAGGTTTTTGTATGTGTCATGCATATGGTTGGAAGGTTCTAGCACTTTATACAAATGTGGTTGTATGTTATTGTACGTGTCTGTGTTTTGATATGTATTTTTGATCTCCTGTGTCCAGTGTATGTTTCCAGTCCTGGGTGCATGTAAGTGTGTGTGTGTGTGTCTGTCGGCTCAGGTTATGTTGATGCTGAGTGCCCGCTCCTCGAGGGACTGTAGGTCTGCAGGGCGGTTTATCCCTAATCAGCAGCATTAGGGTCCAGTGCATGATGGGTGCTGACCCCTGGAAGGGCCAGAACCAACCTAAGCTTTCCTTCTGCCACCAGCACTCGCACTTATGCCACTCACTCATGCCGTGCACTATATAGACACCAAGCAAGGCTGCCCTAAATCTGGCCTGTTGCAGAATTCTGTAGCTAATGAGAAGACCTGAAAATATATTAAAAAAAGTAAGATAAAACACTGGTTAATTTAAGTTTTGTAAAAGAAAAAAGGCGTAAAAGAGATCGTAGAGTGATAGCGCATTCTGTTTGCAGTGCAAAAGGTTGTGGGTTTCAACCCCTTTTTACCCCTACACTATAAGTCACTTTGGATAAAGTGTGTCTAATGCATAAACAGAAGTCTAGGTGATTAGTTTCAAATCTTTAATTTCAATATTTGTTACACCTTTAAAGAGTTCGACCAGCTTTGTCTCCCTGTGTCGGACCAGAGGTGGGTCTGAGGCATGTTGGCAGACCGACTCTTACAATGAAACAGCAATAAGGCAAGGAAAGCCTGGATATGTAAAGTGACAAATGGTGCCCTTTGTGCGCGAACTGATGGGGCGGAGGGCTGACAAGGTGCTCCCTCTAGGGGTTGACCTTCCAGTCCGGATCAACTGCTAAATCTAGGTCAGAAAGAAAGGGGGGAGGATGTGTTAGAGGGACAGTAGAGAGAAGAGAGGCATGTGCTGAGAAAACCGTGATAAACATGAGGAAAACAACCAAGTAGGAGGTTGTAACCAGTTGCAAAGTATTGCTTTTGAAAAATGGACACAAATAGGGTGTGAGTTGTGCGGGAGGAGGTGCGAATGAATGCTTAGGGTCAGGTGGGTCAAACTTTGACTTTTGTGCTGCAAAAAGTCTGAGTCACTTTTAGCCTGGGTTGAGTATACTACACAAATAAGATAAATCCTATATAATTTTTTAAGTTTAGTTTTAATTTATACTTTTATACACTGTCTGTGTGTGTGTGTGTAGGTGTGTGGGTAATGTAACATAACATATATATATATATATATATATATCAAAGCATTACAGCTTTAAGTGCTTAATTGGGTGTGTGCCACCTATTGAAGCTCCACGACACCCCTCAGAGCATTACAGCTCATACTGAGACAACAGATGTGGCTGGAGACAAAACAATACCAGTTAGTTTTAGGGCTCTGTTTGGCATCACTTAGACTGAAGTCAGGGCAGGGCAGTAGAGGAGGCCACAGCTGGGCTCCTGCACACACACACACGGATAGTCAGCTGGCTCTCACTGCTCCGTCACACCGGCTCTGACAGCGATGAACATACTGCAGAGAGCGAACAGGATCCTCACATTCATCAAACATGTTTCATGAGCTGAGGGAGATGACATGGAAAATGAGCTAAACCCTGATGACATTAATAGTTAAACCATTAATAGTTCACTCAAAAGTGAAACCTCAAACCTGCACGCTGTTGTTTTTCTGTGAGAATGTTTGATGCAGCTGTTTTCCTGATATCTCAAGCATGTCTTTCAGAAATGACCCTGTCATTCTACTTCAATCTGTCTGTCTGTCTAGTGTAAACCAATGATGTTTGACACGATGCATCTAAAAGCACCATGTTTGATTCGAAGATTTGGTAGATCAACTAGAAAGAACAACTCCAAAGTCATTGGTTTGATTTTCAGTACATGCACACACTTATCAAATATATATTATATATATTAATATATGTGAAAACATCTGCTAAATGCACACATTTTTTTCTGGAGCAGGGTCGAATTTGGGCTCCAGCGAAGGGCCATATTTTCATAAGGCTCAAATTTTGGCCCCTTATGGCTTCTGAAAACTTGGAACTAAAAATATGATATAGTTTTTTTTGTCCTTGTTGGTGATTTGACAGGCGTGGTCACTATGAACGAATGTCATTAGGTGGAAAAGAGCTGTGTGAACATTCTTCAGAGTTCAGAAAAGTACCACATATGGGCTTGGAACTATTAAAGTGTGTAAATAATGACAGAATACATATTTTTGTGTGAATTCTTTCTTTATAATCAGCAAACCCGTATAGTAAAGTGTGCATGTACATGGTCCACACAGTTACCACATGTATTCCTATGGTAAAGCTCCTGGTAGAGAATCATCAACAGGTTCTTTAACTTCTGTCTGACAGAAGGTCACAAACTGATGCACTGTATTTTCTGTCGTGGGCAGTTTTGATGGTGATTGTTGTTGTGGTTTTACCTCTTGGTAATTTTGTTCGCTCTGCTCTCCACTTGCATTTTAGAACAAACTGACCCTAACATTCCATTAATTAAAATTAGCATCCCCTTAGCATTGACTTGTTACATCAGATAGAATCAACTTTGTGTCAGCAGGCCCCAGGGTCTCGGGCCCTAACGAGCCCAAGATCCTAATTAGGGACAGAAGAACTGAAAGGGAGCGAGGAGGGGGGCAGAGGGCCAGAGAGGGTCCTGCTGGGATGATCGTGGCCGGGGGGCTTGCGGTATTTATACTTTACGCACCTATGGTACACATGGCGTGGGTGAGACCAGAATGGAACTGGACCCAGGCAGCGCCTCACGCCCCAGCCATCACAACCACTATCAGTCCAGATGGGTGGATGGTGAGAGAGGATGAGAAGGATGAGAGAGAAAGGAATAGAGGGTGAGCAAGCAGTGGGAGGAGTTTTAAAAGTGGGAGCAAAGAGAAAAACACAGGGGACAGAGAGGAAGTGAGAGAAAACCGGACAAACTGCAGGTATGTGTATTAAAGCAATCATGCTGATGAGAGAAGACATTAATGTAGACCAAAGTTTGCTGGTTAATGTAGTATCTATTGTTAGCACTGTGAAAGGCAATGGCGACACAGACGCTCTATTACATTTTCCTCATTTGTGGCATGTCCATCTCAGCTAAATTGAAAACTTGATAATAATAATTTATAATTAATCTAGTGATTACTGCATTGATGTTAATATTTTAATACACAATTAAACAAAACAAAGACACAGAATGATAGAAACGACACAGTAATAGTTAGTTAGTTATTTATTAAATTATTATTTCTATTATTATTTTTTAGACCTTTATTCTGAATCATTTTGGTGATTCTCTGTTTAATTTGTTTGCTATAAGAATGTCAGTTACATAAAAGTAATATGTTTTTACTCATTTCCTCTCTCATATAATGTATCTACTGCTATATCTCATCCCTCTGCGTAATCTGTGACAGCCCATGTGATCTTTAATGTGTTTGAGTCACGTCATCTTTTTAGGTGAGCATAACCTCCAGCTGAGTGGTGCTGGGCCTAGGCGATAGGTTGCCTGGTGATGCGGGTGCTTGCAACCTGAGCAGACGGGCCAGATAAAGGCGTGTATATGAGCCCAGCACCAGAAAAGACATGTGTCAGTCACACAGGGGGTGACATGCCCGACACCCTCAGCTCCAGAAGATGTTAAACTGCTTTGAAGGTCTCAAGCCTGGATGGATGATCCTTCTGGTCTGAGGCTGAGGCGTCTTGGACATTTCAGCTGATTGCTGAAGACATCTCCAGATCTTCACTGCTGATGTCTTCCGACCCAGTCAGGCATGTAAGAGGCACAACTGTGAACATGGTTTCCTTTACGAAAATTAAGCATGGTTTTACAACGGTTTAACTAAAAACAACTTGGTTGGTGTTAAACCATGGTAACCACAAATTAACTGTGGTTGTGCTGCAGCAACCATTGTTTATACATAGTATTTGTAGTTGAAGTGGTTTTACAAATGGTAATCAACACGCTAAAAAACTACACTTTTACTATTTTCATTCATTTTCATTTTCCCAAGAGTGGTATAGACATGAAGGTGAGGAAAGAGGAGTATTATCATACACCCTGTTTCTTATGTACTCCCTCACTGTCTCTGTTATCTACACACTTTAATTGTCATCCTGTTATATTTGGTATCATTTCTATCCTCCCTCATTCTACTGTGACTCAACCTGTACTGTTTTATACATTTTATATAGTCATTAAATACACATGTATATACTTATATACACATATGTATGTTACACTTATGTTACACTTTTTACATATGTATGTAAAACTAACTTAAATATTGAGAAATCTATTGCACTTTTACAATACAAGCTGCTGTGTGACAACCAAAAAGATGGAAAATTGCCCGCTAACGCAGTCATTTTTAAAGTTTCATTTGTCGTTAAACATCTGTGTAGGAAGAAAGTGTAGGAAGATGTATTTGGGGGTCGCTCTTGTTCTATAGACCTTAGTAGGTGGAGTGAAACCACCTATTGTGGAGACAGAACCACTAACCCACTCCAAAACACAGGCCTCGGCCCCTAACTCAGTGTTTCCAGAGATCAAACCCACTCTTACTGTCATTAATTAATTAGCATGCCCCTCTCTCTCTCTCTCTCTCTCTCTCTCTTTTATCAGACCAGGTCAATCTAATGAAGATCAGAGATTATGGATCTTTAAAGACATAGCTTAATCTATCTTGAGGTGCTTGTCATTAAATGTCAGATAGTATAAAAATATTAGCTTTCACACAGGGAGGTGTGTAAAAGAGGTGTGAAAATTAAACAGATTTGTATGATTGATTGATTGATTGATAATTGCAGATAAGGGTTAGTGTACGGTAATTAATAGTTATAACTAAGTCTATACATAAACAACAGAAGTCTTTGATATGTCATAATTTAGAAATGTAAACATGTGTCTGGCATGCGTTACTGCCCGCATAGTTGCTAGGACCTCATGTTTGCCAGCCAGATCTTTCTATATAAGTGCTCTAATTGCTCAGAAAATTACATCCAATGCTGATTGCAGCTGACATGGCCAGACAGTGCAGCGACATTATGATGCCTCGTTGCTTCCCTCCCTCCTTTCCTCCTCACCATCTCTTCCCTCCTTCTCCAGCCCCCTCCCCTACACCGTGTCATCCCCTGGTGACTGTAGCGATGCCCCTGGTGACCGCCCATTGCCCTCTTCTCGTTGAAGCTGTCGAGAGCAGAGATGTCCCAAAGTTCAATCTTGTCATGCTAAGGCATCGCTTTCTGCCAGGCCGTATCCATCAACTGAGCTGTTGATGAACCATTATGATATGTGTGTGACTGTGCGTGAGTATCTATCGCTCACTGCATTCCTGTACACATTGCTTCAGCTGCACCTCTCACCTGCGAACTGCAGACAGACCGTGTTTTTGAGACACCCGTTTGTATCAATTTGAGACTTTAAGAGTATACTTGTCAGTTTAATTTTGATTCAGAAAACTTTAGGGTAGTTGCTGTAGAAATTCTGTGGGAAAGGTGAGGATGAATTTGTTTCCGAGTTACATTTGTAAGGATATGCATTTGTTGTGTGCATCAGTGGTATTATCATAAACGAATCAGATAACTTATAACTGAAACAAAATCAAGCCGTAGTTTCAAAACTAGTTTCAAAGAAACTAAAATTTCTTTACAACCCGCATTCATCGAACATAAACATGTCACTAAATTGCCACAGCACTAGATGGCACTGAGAAATTTAAGTTGTTAAACATATTTAAATAATAATATTAAAATAAAACATTATTATGCTGGAAACTAAAATGAAAACAGAATGAACTAAAACTGAACTGATAAATACCCAATTAAAGAAGTTAAACTATAATTACCTGGCGCACATATGTGCACGAGTGTGTGTGCACATGCGAGCGTGTGGTGTGTGTGGAGGTCTCGCTTGTGTGTCTGCGCTGGCCCCCGCGGGCTGGGACGTGTCACCCCGTTGTCTCGTCACTGTTAATATGAACTTGAGCAGCCAGGCGTGGAGCTGTGACAGATCAGCACACAGCCCTGCCCCCTCGCTCCTCTGCTCCCAGCATGCCTTCATTCCTGCTCCCACTGCCTCGCTTAATCTTAAATTAATTTCAGGTCAAAAACCAACCTATCCCTGGCACCAGGCTATGATACCTCACCAGCCACGCACCTGCCCACTGGGCAGCACTGTGGATCAGTAGAACCAAGCTGTGATGTGGTTCTACTAACAAGATAGATTAACAAGATAGCACATTGCTGGGATTGTAATTTACATATTGTCTCCATTTGTCAGTATTTTAAAGAGGCTGTGTGTGCAACAGCATGAATAATCCCACGAAACCTGTGAATTGCATGTGCGTTACTGTCAACAGTAACCAAATATTTGTGGCCTTTAAAATTGACTCTGAATGCATTGGGTGAGATGGTGTTGGAGGATGATGTTATTTGACGTTTTTTCTCTTGACCTTTCTGCTAATGCTGCATGAGATCTGTGGAGTGTCTCTGCTCAGAAGCAGTTGAGGATGAGGAGCAGCGTGCTAAGAGCTCGCCGGTGACCTCACTGGCAGGTGCTTAACCTTTTCACAACACTGGCACAGACAAAAACTCTGATTTGGGGTATATAGACATTTGAAGCTCTGTACATTGTTTGACATTCACACAAATTCTTCAAAGTGATTTATAGGCTTGTAGACTTGTTTGTCTAAATATGAAATACCAACTGGCAAGTGAGCCCAAAATGTATTTGAAAACTTTTGTCAACTTATATTGATGCATATATTGTATACATATGTTGCATTATAAAAAAAATATTAAATATAATAAATATTAAAATATATACTATTTTTCAGTGTGAATCAAGTGCCCAAATACTTTTTGGGGCTACTGTATTCTTTAGTAGTAATTTATTCATTTAATTTAAGCCATGTTTCCTTCTCAATTATGTCACAGCAATAAACTGTTAAAAACAGTTCACCAAAACTAACAAAACAGACCACTGAAACCAGAACATAATGCATGTCTTTGCACAGAATTACATTTGTGGCCTTTATAGGCCTGTGCCTCTACTCATCACTTTGAATATGGTCATACAGAAAGGCTGTATAAGAATGAATCATGTTTTGATTGTGTGTGTATGTGTGTGTGTATAGCTGCCTGACTGGGCAGTTGACGTCGTGCTGATGTGGAGTGACAGTGGGCCCCCCGTCTGGCGGGCCCAGAGTGCGGGCCACCATATTGCCTGGCTCCCCAGGGAGGACAGATCAGCACGCCTGCCTCGCCAGAAAGTGCTAATAGGCGCAACACGTCTTACTTTCACACATTAAGGCGAGCAAAGGGTGACAGATCTGAGCTGTGATACTGCCGCGTGGAAAAAAGGGCCGCGCCACCCGTTTGCCGCACGGCAATGGCTAATAATGAACGCTACTATGCTGCACTACACGTCTGCGGAACGCTGGGCCGAGATGCTTCCTGACAGATGAACATTGCCTCGATACCAGTCGCATGAGCAAATGAAGCCAACTTACAAAAGATTCGTAAAATACCTGGTGAATTGCTGGGAGGTTTTCGAAAACGAGAACATTGGTAGACGAATGTGTCAAATTATGTGCCATAAATATAATAATGTTTATAATGCTTGTAATAATTTAACTGCTCATGACTGGGGAGAGTGAGTCAGTTTTGCTGTTAGTGGAAACCAACCAGTGGTCGCACTCCTCGCTTTAAGCGTACCATGAGTGTGTCACTAACAAGAACGAGGGTTTGAGTGGAAACCACATACTTTGCAAGGTTCCGCCACAAAGCCTAATAAAGTCAGTGGTGGTTACCATAGATATGGATTTAATCTATGGACTTCACCTCTGATCTGCTTGTTGCTTTTTGGTTGAAACCCACTCTTTAAGTATTCGAGGTCAAGCAATGACGCTTGTGAAAAGATACCGTCACTGAATTTGTGTTTCACTGAAATTGTTACAAATCAGAGAGACGTGCGCTGAAATTAAAACCCTCAAATCTCTTTGATGAGGTAAAATTGTTCTCAGAGAAATGGGGTCATCTGGGCAAAGGTCCGACCATAAAGAGGTTTTACAGCAGGTTTTGCAATAACATACCTTAAAACAAGCATTGTATGTTGTGCAGTATTTGTGGCATGATTGCTGGAACAATACGGTGCTAATAAAAGGAATAGTTTTCCCAAATTTATAAATTCCTTCATTATTTACTCACCCTCATGGTCTAAACCTTAAAACACATTTAGGATATTTAGGGTCATGAAACCCTAAAACACATTTTTTAAATTGTTAACAGTTGCACATTGCTGAAAACTGTGATAGCACACATTGATTTTATTAATACGTAGAAACTGGTTATTTTTTAGTTTAGAAGAGCCATTTTGTTCTTCTTATGCAGGAGAAAGAATCCCGTGACACGACCACAGTTGAAGTTTGAGTGCAGTAGATTTGTTTGCTGTGTCCCACCAACAGACATGCAAAATATGTTTATAACAAACCTTAATACTGGAGAGCTTTGTGAATTTCCAAGTAATACAGGTTTAAATAATACAGATTTTCATTCTTGGGTGAAACTGAAGTTTAATGCAAGCTTTACACAGAAGATTGTGTGTTATTTTCTGATAACTGGTATAGTAAACCAGAAAAAGACCAGTGACATGAATCTTTAATAACCCTTTTATTTTGCCACTGCATGTTTAGTTGTGTGACTGAGGTCAAGAGAACATCAATCATGGATGAATAACTGATCCTGAAAATAACTGACACATTGCATGCTGGGAAGATTGTCAATAACATTCTACTCCATGTCATTAATTCTACACAACATTGTCTTTTCTTTACAACATTTGCTGGGTTTTCTCAACACAGGAGCCAGAGATGGATCAGTTTATAGCACAGCCTGATGCCTGTTTTATGTTAACTCCCTGTTTTCCTCTGTCGCCAATAATCACCTTAGTGTAAAACACCACTAAATAAACTCTCAATCCCAACTCAACACATTTTACGACGCTCCTTGCCCCTCTCGCCCAGGGTCATGCTGTGCTTGCTGAGGCGTTATGTTGTGAGTGTGGTAGTGCATGTCCCTCATCAATAGGGGTGAGTTACGCAGGTCAGCGGTTCAAATGCGGGTCACACGTCGATGCCTCGCCCTGCCCTGATTGGTTTATTGTGACTGTTAACTTGACTGTTCACAGAGCACGTTTACTCTCGCGCTCTGTTTGATCCGTGACATGTTTGATACTCTAGTGCAGTACCAGCCTCACAGGGTTTTAGTTGTAATGCAAATCTGATTTTCTGTCACTATAGCAGGACACAGTGATGGGTCACGATGATGTAATGTAACAATAAATCAGTGTTTGTTAATTTGCTACATTATGCTTTTTAAAACAGGTGACCGAGACTCAGTGATAGACAAGTTGTCACAGGGGTTGTATTTTTATAAGCGTTTCTCGGCAGTGGTTTTGGGGGCTGGTTTCAAACACCTAATTTGAAACTACACATTGAATTTGAATATTTTTTTTAGTTTTAGAAAGTTAAAACTGTATCCTCTAGACAAGGATTTAAGTATAATTCTACCCTGAGAAATACTTACTGTACCCTCGGTCTCCCCCATAGCTTCTTTATGTTGATTCATATTGGAGTTTTTTCATTTGTATTTTTATATATTTATATATTTTAATATATTATATATATATATATATATGTTATTTTAGGATGTACAGTAATTAAATACGTCAATCCATGCTTTTCATGACAGCCATACATATGAACTTTAAGATAAATATTATTGGAAACAGTTAAAACGGTTATTGTTTTCACACCGCATATGAATGTTATGTGCGCGGCCCACTACGGGAAGCAAACGCGTTCTTGTGATCTTCCTGGCCATCTAGTGGAAAATCTAGGATACACAGGAAAAACAAACCAAGTGGGTTTAAATGTGTTTAAAAGTGATGTTACCCCTTTAAAATTCGCTGCGAATGCCAATTACGCAAAACAAAGTGGGGCCGACATGGAATTACTTCTTTATATGATGATCTCCAAATGTGATTGGCATTTTAAACTGCTTTGTGGTAAAAAATAAAAAAAATAAAAGAGTCAAGTGTAGCTTTCAGACCAAAATGTAGTTGTTGTTTAAGCGCTATTTAAATAGCGTCACGACACGCACGTGACAGATTTGCATGTGCTTTGCTTGTGTTGTGTAGTTAAATTACGAACTACACTGCTGTGATGTTTATGTTTGTAGTTTAACACGTTTTTTGACACATAAATTTATAGCAGCATTAAACAGGTAAGTTTCACTCACTTTAACGCGATACCCAAAATTTAAAGATCTTTGTACAAGTAATTATGGCTTTATTTTAGATTTACATGTACACTTGTCTCTTTCCTCAGTACAGATAGTGTTACGAAAGCATTTCTGCAACTAATTAAAACCAACTAATTACTCACCTGATTAAGTCCTCTTTGACAACTTAAACCATGGTTAGGGTACAGACAGACTATTTGCAATGATAAAATAGATACTAAGCTAAAATCTGTTGTATGTTTCAGACCATCCTGCTAAGGAGGGGCAACGACATATTTTTATATTAGCGTTTTACCTGAGGAAAAAGTTTTATTAAAAATACTGTTGAAGAAAGAAGATCGCAGAAACCATCTCTATGAGGTGCTGGACCGAGGTTTATCAGGGTGGCGGACTAAAATGATGCAGGTGTGAGGTGGGTGATCCTTACTGTCTTTTGTCCTTCAAGTTGATGGACGCGTACATATGCGTTTCTCATCGATTCATTAGTTTTCTGTGGATGTTTGATGTTCTGATCGATTTGATTAAGGCCGTAACGTGTGAAGATTGGTTTAACCGCTAACGCCTGTTTCTTATCAACAGCAAATACGGTACACAAATAAAAATTCACAGCTACAGACTTCGTAAAGACATTTAGGTAAAAGTCCAAATTGATTCATTTTTAACCCTTTTTTACAGCTCTCGGGTATAATGTGATTTTAATCCATTCAATTTTAAAACCGAACTGAACAATTCATACTTAAGTTACAATAAAATAAGCATTACATAATTTAACTATAATTGTTTTCGCCCATGCCTGCTGAAATATGTGGGGCGCAGGCCTGTGAGTGTGTGTGTGTGTGTGTGTTTGCTTGGATGTGCAAAGAAAAGAGAGAGAGAGAGAAACAGAAAGAGAAAAAGACAGAGCTAATAACAGAAAGAAAAGAGAGCAAAATGTATTGAGGAGAACATGTGGTTTCGAGCGGATGGGCGGGTCATCCTGTGAACTTGTGAGAAGTGTATCTCTCAGCGAGTGTGTGAATGTGGCAGAGAATTGACACAAAGGGTCGGAAGTGGGGTGGGGGGTATTAGAGGAAAACGCATGAGAGTTTTAAACAGTACTGCAACACACCGTCTATTATTAATAAGGTACAAAACATACAAACAACGTGATTGGTTTTGGCAATAATATTTATAATTATATTTGTCTAATTGGACAGAATTGCAGGGTTACTGCTACAGCTGCAGCGGCCCTAAAAACAAAAGTCCCACCTAGAAATGTGTGGATGTTTTTACATTTTACAAAAATATGTTTGTTCGATTTAAAAGGTTAAAACGGGCAGTTCTGAGAAAATCTCTTGCATCATCTGTTTGCTGTTGCTTTGTGTCGTACTGAATGTATGTGTGTTTTACTCATGTGTGCATGTGGATTACTCTAAAGTGAGATTATAATGAGATTTTTAATACTGTGTCAAATCAAGTCATAAAAACAGATGATCTGATTTGCAATTCTGTAAACAATCTATCTCCTGTTATAATTAATCCACAAAAACTGACACCAGATCAGTGCATGTTACAGTTTATTTCACATAGTATGTACAGAAGAACATTTTTGACACGATACACATTCGTTTTTAATAGTCTTTTCATCTTCAAAGTACCTTGTTGCTATCACAAAATATCTCAACCACTCATTAGTGTTCTCTTAACCTAAAAGATATTTGGCGAGTTATCACATTGTCCCTGTGGTTGTTAGTCGTGTATGGTCCAGAAGCCATATTCACAAAGTTTTATCCCCTGAGTTATTTAAGAATCACATAAAAGAATCACACGCTAAACTACGGGGCAAAGAGAGACCGCATGTAGTTTGAGCATCCAGAAAAGCATTCGGTTGCTAATTCGCCTTTGCATGAGAAAAACATTATCTTCGTGAGTGAGAAACAGCAGTAGCTCTTTAAATAACTCCTGAGAAACTCTTTGTGAATAATGGCTTATATTTTGCATCGCTTCTACTGCGAGTTTGTGGATAGAGGTGCTAGACGCGTTAAATACGGATGTTGCGCGTGCTTGTGTGATTATGCAGATATGGATTGTCTTTACACTGTAGCTGCATCCATTTTCCACTTAAAACATGTTTCCACATGTTCCAGTTTCACCATAATACCATAATATGCAACACAATACGCTTTAGTGGTACCTGGTCTTCATCTTGCAAGCAGGCTTAGTCTTTGGTTGATTAGATGGTTTCTGGTTTATCCACACCTTTTGTAAGTCTTCTATGGTATGTTTAATGGTGACATCATACTGTAGATGAATTATATTTACAAGACCCAGGCAGTCCGTTTATCTACTCCAGTATTTTTCATTAGAATATTACCAGATTATCACATTATTAGACAGTGTAATTAGTAAGACAACCAATTGGATGGAACCTCCACCCGGTAATTTGACAGACAGCATATAGCTTCCCATTTTGCTCTTGCTATATTTGGCTCTGTAATTTTCCACCAGCGATGACTTCTTTGTGCCACTTTCCCATTTTAGTTCTCCTGTATTTGGGTCAGTAGCATATCAGAGCCCTCGCTGTCACAGAGTCTGCAGAAGCAGGAACGTAGTGAGTAAGAAGACTCAATATAACACAAAGAATACAATACTTCTGAAAGAGAATAGTACAGTTAGCTAATTAGCCACTTAGCCATGTTTTGATTGGCTTTCTCATTTGGATTATAGTAGTAAAAAAGTAGTTTGTTCTTCGGCAATCCATTAGCTCTTATTTGAGCTTGCAAAATGCATGTCTATGTTACGTAGCTGATTTTACAGATTAATACATGTAATTGGCTTTAAATACAGTTATACATTTACAGTACATACATTTACAAAAGTTTTAAATTGAAATTAATTCAGCTCTATAACATGATCGAAAGAACAAATCGTACGTGATTTTGTCCAGACAATTTTTTTTCAGAAGTAATCACACAAGCTGGTTGAAAATATCCATGTGAACGAACCGACAACTGGAAATAATAGTTAAACTGAAAACGGAGTTTCGACTCAGCAAATCAACTGTCCAAGTTTGCTATGGAAATCACAGTACTGCTGCCTTGAACAACACAGTAACTGGTGGTTTGTCCGTGATTGGCTAAAACCGTCCACACAGACCCGCATTCATTATGCATCGTGAGTCCTTAAGTCTGTATGAATATCTTTAAGAAAAATCTTTTTTGCACAAGCCAAACATCCCGGAAGACAAGCAAAATAAATGTAATTGTGAATTTACACTTAATTACAAAGAATCTAGTTTTGTTAAAGGGAAGTCCTATCAAACTAAGATAATTGGAGGGAGAGTATTAAAAAATAAATTACATCTGTAAGGTTTCTTTTTTGCCTTAGTGTTAGTAATATTGGTAAAGGTAAACTGGATATTAAGTGCTTATATAAAGTGCTGGAATTTTTAAATTATACTAAACTAGAAATGCAACTATTGGCCATTATCTCCGATAAACACCTCGTCTTACATACAGTACAACCTTAACAGCCCATTTGAACACATGGCCTGCAAAGCGCAAAGTGTAAATAATGCAAAGGATTATGGGAAGTGTATTTTAAAGTTGCAAATGACAGCCTCAATATTGCAATGTGTATCGCGGTCTTCTTTTAGAGAGTCATTTTGGCTTAGTGTGTTTAAAGGGGTAGTTCACCCATGAAAATTCTTCCATCATTTACTCACCCTCATGTCATTCCAAACCTGTATGACACAAAAAAAGATCATTTAAAGTATGTTGGCAACCAAACAACAGTGGCACTCATTGATTTTGTATGGACACAAAACCACTGAGATATTTCTCAAAATATCAGTTGTTTTCCACAGAACAAATAGTCATACAAGTTTAGAATGGCATGAGGGTTAGTAAATGATGGAAAAATTCCAATTTTGGGGGGATCTATCCTTTTAATTGGGAATAAGGATAAATACATTTGATGGAAATATTTTGTGGATGCTTCTATTCCTTTCACGGCCTCTCTTTGGGATTCTTGTCGTATGTGTTTTGTGTGAGTTTTGTGTGTGGTTGCATTGATCTTTTTACTTTTATTGACTCTTAAGACCGGCCACGAATCGCCTACATTCTTGTTAAAGGCACCCGGCTTAAAATAGCGGGAGCTTTGAATAAATGTTACTGTGGAACAACAGAAGGTCACGGCATGGATGTGGGTGTCAGATCTTGCTGTTCTCCAGGTGCGAGTCAATGTGCTTGATCAAGGCATCATCAGGGTAACCGACAGGGAAGATAAGCTGGCACAGTGGGCAGCTCCTGACATCACCCTCTTCCTCTGTCTCCATCCACAGCTGTAAAGAGCATGACTGTTACTTTTGACAGCCATTTTGATCATCATTAAGCTATTTACAATACAAACAGTCACAATACCAAATTCCAGAAGTCAATGCCAACACCAGGGAAATTTCATAATAATTTCATAATTAATTCCATTTTTAATTATCACAGTGTATAAAACAAATATGCTATCACAGACACTCCTTTATAAAAGAAGTTATATTTATGTAATACATATTTAAAGGCAGGGTAGGTGATGTTTTTTAAAAACATTATTTGATATGCTGGCTAAAAGTCTCTACATCCTGACAGCAATCACTGTGGCGTGGTCTATATATATTTATATATAAAGATATATTTTCTGTGAAAGGCACAGGATCAGATAACCAATCATAGGTTGCCTTACTTATGCCTGTCAAACTTTGTGCACATTTATATGTTTTGGAGGAGGCGTGGCTTTGGAAAGCACTCTGATGTGTTTTCAGAGTAGAAAGCACTCTTGATGCTTTTAAAGCCAGCCTCTTTAAAATTGCATACTCTACTTTTAATATAAAAACAGAAATATATTTTAATATGGAGTCATATTTTGAGCATAAAATGTGATTTGCTACTCACATTGATAGACGGCCAAGATTGGGCGTGCTCTGCGTGCAGGTATCCAGGTGGGTGACAGCTAAGGGTGTTGGGGCGGGGCGGAATGGGGAAGGCAGAACAAGAGGCGGGGCCTCTGTTGCTCGATGAGGGACTGGACACGCCCAGTGTTCGCGGAGGACTGATTGGATGAGGGCAGGACCACTCTTCCTCATCCTCAGAGGACTGGGGAGGCTGTGGGGATTGGTGCAGCGGCGCGGGGCTGGGCTGAGGCTCAAAGTGCAGGTGGGGAACGTCGGAGTGGTGGAACGACAGCTCCCTGGACAGCCGCGGAGTTTCGGCGACAACCCCGTCTCCTCCCACCCCTTGCATCACTGGCTGAGATCCTTGTCTTTGAACTAACATGTGCTGGCTTCCGCCGTGTTGCTGCTTTTGCTGCTGCTGTTGCTGCTTGTGGTAGCTGTCCACGTACGGGCGAGGTTTCGGTAGGGTCGACACAGGATCCAGGGTGAACCGAGGAGGACGCTGATAGGCCGACGGATCAGCTACTTCAGAATAACTGCGCCTTCCCTGAAAACTGGCTCTCAGGTGGTGGGAAGTGGGCCTGCAGGAATAGGATGCAGGGCCATCGCTGAGCTCAGGCAGAGGCGAACGCCGGTGCATGTCTGGAGAGAGACGCTGGGGCACAGGGGAGCGACGCTGGGGGACAGGAGAGTGACGCTGCTGTATTGGGGAATGTCGCTGTTGGATGGGGGAATGCCGCTGGGGAACGGGGGAGTGCCTCTGATGAGGGACAGGAGAGTGGCGCTGAACTAGAAAACAGACACAGAACAAGATAAGTGAAAGATGCTCCAAAGAATAAAGACAGCCTGAGACAAGTTCAAAGCATAGTTCAAAACTAGTGTTAGAAATCTTAAGGAATGTAAAGACTCTGGTTCCTTAATTATTCCATTCTTGTTGTACTTTTGAAGACACCTGCCACAAAATACAATTTAAATATAAATACTGAACAAAAATACTACTTTTGGTAACATATTTTATTGTAAATGTACATTTAATATATTTTTTTCTCTAGAAAGGAGTCTACACTGAAATACACTGTGTTTTGATGTAATATTGGGATGCATTCCTCCCCTTATATTTAAAAGGATAGTTCACCCAAAAAGAACCCTTCCATCATTTACTCACCCTCACATCATTTCAAACCTGTAAGACTGTTTTGCTTCTGAGGGACATGTTGTATGTATGTTGGTTGCCAAACAACAGTGGAACCCATTTGCATTGCATTGACAAAACCACATTTTTTAAAAATATATTTTGTGTTCCACGGAGGTAAAGCCATATGGGTTCAAAATGACAAGAGGGTGAGTAAATGTTGAAAAAAAATAAATTTTTGGGTGAACTGTCCCTTTAATATCACCCTGTACAAATGCTTAAGCTTTCTGATGACTGCTACAGTATATGAAGTGTACCACTGCATGGAGGAATAGCTTGAAAGAAATATGACAAACAAAAGTACAATAAATGAAACCTTTTATGACTTTACCAACACGGTCTGTAATGACTTCCCCTTTTCACCCCATGTTTCCTCTTTGAGATATTTTTATTTATTGTTTTCCTGTGCATTCACCCCAGCCATCTGTGGTATTTTAATTCCCATTTCTGTCTGCTGTCCTACGAGAGGGCATGCAGAACTTTGTACAGAAAACGCATCTGCCTCTCTGTATTACAACTTAACATGCTCATGCTGAACTTCCTGCAATCGCCAGATTGCAATCAGCTATTTAGAGAAATCAGTCCTTCTATCTATGATTCAGAAGTTTTTTCTTCCATCTCTGCTTCTGCTTTTCGTCTGGTTTCCTATATCAAACAGCTTGTGCGGTTTAGTGCAGAGGTGCTAAAATGATAAGGAGAAAGGTTGTTTATGTTCTCAAACTCTTAAGAAGACACTTGTGGCGTGAGGGGCCATCAGAACGTGTCAGCAGAAATAATCCTCGTGGAATTTAACTAAACGGCAAACGAGCACAGCGCTATAAAAAGAAACTGTTTACACAGCCACTCTGCTGAATTTCCAGGAGATTGACAAAGTAGATCTATTATAAACGGGCTCATTAGAGAAACATTATAACTTTATTACTACCTAAATCCGGCAAAATTTGTAGGTAGGCGACCGGGTCACCAGTGACCTATATGCGTGTTGACAAACTTGTTTTACCTTCTTGACAACCAATGTCTAATTAAAAACCTCAAGAATTATTTTACCATAGCAAAGCTATACAGCAATATTGTTTTTGTTATTTGTATCAGGAATGAACATCAGTCTAAAGGTCTTTTGGTATCTCTAAGAGCCCTTTATATTTTGGCTAATAATCATAGTACTGGGTATGTACTGGACTTAAAGGCTTATAAAAAGCTAGAGTTTAACACATCTTAGAAAAGTAGTCTGACCTCAGCTTCATAATAGGATTGTTCCTCATGCCTCTAAATGTAAACTGGAATATTCAGCAGATTTGTTGGCGAATTAATAATGTATAATGCAGATAACAGAGATGAGTGGTGATGCTTATACCTGGGCTTGCCGGCTCCTGAGAGGCCTTCCGCAATATCTCTGTCTGTTTGGAGGTCAAAGCTTGTAATTTGCCCAACTCCTCTGTTAGTTCAGTGTAGGCCAAAGCCAGATTCACCCTGAGGTAGAGCGGATGAGAAAGACACATTTTAACATACGGCTTAGTAACACATCACTGTATGACTGACAATGACTAAAATAATTTCAGTATCATATCCCCCAATCACATCAGCATATAACCAGCTAACAATTTTAGGTTGTAAAACTGTTTCCCTAATGTTTCCATTAAACAAAAATGTTATTTTGTAATTGTTATTTAAATGTCCATTTTTTTAGACGCTGTATTAACATTATTTCTTGGTTATAAGAACGCTATTCAATTCTGTAACATTAACATGTTACACTAAATGTAAGAAAAACATTATATATACGTATATATGATATTTTATGCCAAAATTTCTACTAACGTTACTACAAGAACTTTGAGAGAACTTGAACAAAAATGGTGACATGTCTATGCACATAACGATTGACAGGTCCCCCTAAATAACTCTGTAGTCCATTACCATAGCAACCAGACGGCTAAGAATATATACTGCACATTTTTATATTTAAAAGAGAAAAAAGATCTCTAAATACAGAAAAAAGATATACTAAAATGTATCACAAAAACTTACTGTAGTAGCTTCACTTTTTTCAAATACTTGTCTATTAAAAAACAAAATTATGGGATTTAGGTCGGTCTTTATTTTAGATTATGTTATTTTAGATTATTTTAACTATCAATCACATAAGTGATATTTAAGTTTGCCACAGAAAAGGTGGTAGAAAGTTCGTTTTAGTAACAGTGAAATCATTGCCAGCTCACATTGATGCAATGAAACAGAAACTCTGTCATCAGATGCACTTTATCTGATTACGAGCACAAATTTACAAAAACCTCTGGTGCTTTATTATAAAAACACTCATAGCTTTTGCGATGGTGACAGATAAATCAGGACAGACGTTTCAGTTTTACTTGGAATGTGGGCACGTGAGACCACTCACCTTTTTTTAAACTGATAAACTCTGTTTATCATACATTTATGTGAATTTAAGATTCACAGAGGGGACAATTTTAATGTAGTATAAATATTATGAGTGCCAAGCTGAATTTGTACTTGTCAGACAGAGACTAAGAAAACCGTTACTGGTGCCATTATATATGTATAATCATGAACATATTTACAGTAATCCTCATATATACAGTAATCATAAACAATGAGGGAAAACGTGAACATATTCTATGGTGGTTATTTTTTATATACTGTATACCGCAAATGACTATAGTTGACATAATTACTCAATATTGTGAAATATAATGCGGGACATAAAACCGAACAATAAAGTTCACTGTGTTTCAATAAGAAGAGCTTATATGAGTCAACTAACAACAAAGCGGTCTGGTGGAAGGTCGCACAGAACTGAAGGTGTCTGCCTCTTTCTCGTACCCACACGCATGTACGCACGCAAATTACCACACGGCCTTAAGAAACCTGCGTCAGATGCGACTGAATAATACAAAACCAGCAGCACAACTGCATAATTATGCCTTGTATGTTTTTTTAAACCACTTAATACAAAGATCTCGAAACAAAATGACCCCTGTATTGTACTAGATCTGTATTTCAGCCTCATTTGTGTACATAGACTACAGGCCAAATCAAACCAACAAATCAATCAGTGTAAACCACCATTCAGTGATCTGCCAAGTTCTGCTCTATTGTATAGCCACATGCTAGCAGATAGTCTTACCGTACTGCTTATTGTGTCCTTCATTTGGCCCTCTGGGTGTCTGAGCATCCACTGGCTTAAACAGCCACAGTACTGAACGCGAGTCAGCGGTAATGAGCTGCCTTTGCCCTCCATTACCGAACTCAACTTCCCAACTCGCGCCTCTCATTTGATAGAGACTATCTATCAAAGACGTATTTACAGATGATGTGTGACTTTTTTTTTCTCACCTCCACACACACACACACACACACACAAACTTATAAAGCATCACTAAGCATCACCTCCTGCACTAAGCAGAGACATTCTTAGAACGTGTGAACATATTTTAATACATATTTATCAAATATACTCTTGGTCAGCTGCCAACATCAGCGTTAACTGCAATACAGGGCCATGTATGCATGCCGAAGTAGGGGGGGGGTGTTTTGAAACGATGCACCTTTTTTGTAGTTGGTTTGTATTTGTTAATTAAAGAAAAAAAACAGCTCTTGACGTTTGAGAAAGTTCTTTTACCGAGCAGCTGTAGAACGAGAACAAAATGTAACAAAAGTATGTGTGGGAGGATGTGTGTGCGTGTGTGTGTGTTTATGTGAATATTCATGATGATGTACTGTGTGTGTGTGTGTGTGTGTGTGTGTGTGTGTGT
>JAZGTJ010001178.1:0-38973 GCA_036877575.1 Botia almorhae | reverse complement strand
AGGAAGGGTATGTGGGCGGCTTGAGCGATGTCTGACCTTTGCTCTGAAACTAGAATATATAATATTTGTCTTTTTCAACTGTTTGCTATAAAGCTTCATGTATTATTCTCCATCAAAAACATCATTATAAAACCCCCAACCAACTTAATCAGCACAGCCCACACTGTACATTATAAATTCCACAAAATCAGAAAGAAAACCATTCCCCAGACACCATTAAAATACTACTACTCAAAACAATCCTTCTTATTCCTTCAGATCAATAGGGTTGGAAAAAAATTATATTAAACATGATGAATTGTGAGTGCCGGTTAAAAATACATGCTAGCTGCCTTTAAAACTTCAAAGGCCTCTTCGCGTGTCAGAACTTCAGCGAAGGGTTTCGCTGTACTCAGCAGTAACTACACCGAGTGTAAACTTTTAAATGAGGCATTTGCTATATATACACTGCTAGAGTGCAGTTATTGCCTCGCTGCTTAGATGGGCCCCAAAGCCAAGCGAAATAACACCAGACTCTCGGGTTTATGACTGCCATGTCATGTCAACAACTTTATCACATACAAAGATAAACAGAGGGAATGCTTGCAGTACATCCTCACAGTTACTCTTTAAAAATACACTTCGAAAGTATCAAACAATGAATAAAAGTTATTGTGTATTTAATTTCATTAGCCAGTGTCAAAAATGATGGTACAAATATATACGTTTACGCAGGAGCAGCAACGTTGTATGTGAGTAGTTTGGGCAGTGTAACTTGCACGACTCGATCTAAAACTATCTTGAACAGCCTTTTGCTAATTCTTTAATACGTGTTATGCACACAGTTTTTATGACCTCATAATAATTAAAAGACTGCATAGAAAATTGATACTTTTCAGAAATGATTTTGCCTCACCACAGGACCATATAAACTACCGCACTGGTATAGGGAAAAAATTGTTTAAAATGGTGAAAAAGAAATAACAAGATAAAAGAAATGCCGACCAGTTATAGCGCTTAAAATGTGCTCGTTTCCTTCCTGTAGATTTATCATAAACGTAAACATTGATGTGGATTAAAAATAATTTGTTATAGGTCAATCAATCATTTCAAATAAAAAACAATGATCTGTAAGCTTTTATTACTAACCAGCATACAGTAAAACACTTATCTGTGTTGTCTATTTAATAATACCAAAATGTTGACATTAGAACACAAAATATAACATAAATCTGTATGAAACGATGAGGGATTCAAAATTTAATCTGAAGCCGAGTTAAACATTGTGAAAATGATGAATCAAACTTCAGATTTCATTTATCTCCCAATAGTGCGGCTATGAAAACGAAAACAAATCTGACTCTTTTCCTAATAAACACCCATCAGAAAAAAAGACAAAAACTAACAAAAGTATATCTGAGTAACTGCTTGTTAGGTTTTGGGCTTTTTCTGTTAAATCACGACTTTTACAAGAAGCAGCAGTTCAAATGGAGAGGGGGAGTAAGGTGTGAAACCGTGAGGTACAGAGAGACGTAGGCATTACTGTGACCTTCCTTTCCAAGACTCCCCTTTTCACTTAAACACAGGCTACTTTCGGTTCACCTGTATTCTTTTCATCGACAGTTAGACCTTAAATCCTGTCTGTGAGACTGTGGAAGTGGCTTGGAGGCTTGCCAATAGTTATACTGCCCTCTACTGGCTGATATCCTGCCCAAAACAGTGACCAAAGTTGCATATCTAATCTCCAAAATCCACAAGATCTGGACACAGCTTTAAATGGCTAAGCTCTTCCCAGCTAGCATTTTTAGGTTGTAAGAATGTTTCTGTAACGTTCATATTAAGTAACAAAAATGTTAAAACATTATTTTGAAAGTTATTTTGAACGTCCAGTTTTTTAGATGTTGTATTAATGTTATGAATGTTTTCATTAACATTGTTAATTAATTGTTAAAAGTTTCATTAACAACTTAGAAGTCCATTTTTGAAGTAATGATATATAAGGTTAGAAAAATGTTCTACTAACATACTTTTAGAGAACTTTTAGAGAACGTTAGCCAATGTTCTGAAAACATGAAAACATTCCCTGTTAGCTGGGTTCTCTTTGGGCCTAATGAGAAAGCTATATCAAAAAGCACCTTAGTTCCCTCTTCTTAACCAATCCTCATCACCAATCTTGAAACATGGTCTGCATAACTCATGTTTTGTTACTGTCTTGAAATTAAGGAGACACACTTACTGTTCATCTCCAACTTTCTTTATCCATTCAACATCACACTGTCCACATGTGGAGCTCACCTCCTGTTCAACAGAGAGACATGTGGGGTATTGCACCTGCTGTGGTCAGTTATGGGGAAAAACAGTATTTGGGTGTTTCATGCTACACATGCAAGTATGTTAATTTGCATCTGTGTGCTTTGTTGTATATGCTTGTTACCGACCCGTTGTCTCTGATTGCTCTGCAGTTCTCTGAGCTCCTCCCTTAACCTCTCACACTCTGCCTTTATCTCCTCCTCTCTCTGACACGCCCCCTGGACCTCGTGCCGCGCCCCCTCTAGCTCCGCCTCCAGGCGTTGTAATTTGAGGTCAGAGAGAGTGTCCAGACTTCGAGAGCTTTGGAGGGTCATGGGGCAGTCTAGCACTAGGTATGGACAAATATTATGAGATTAGTAACAGTATGCAAAATTATCATTTTTATTAAAGGCCGAGCTATGGAAGCAAGTTGGTGATGCTTAAACTTATAAAACCTATATAGTACTTCAGCTCTTCGCCAAGGTCAGATGAATCAAACACAGACATCTTAATTTGAGTCTGCATGCACCTGGCCAACAGTCGTCCTTTCCACTCCAGAGACACAAAAACAGACGGGTGTTCCTGAAAGGGCGGCAGCTTGTCATCTCAAAATACGCTGTCTGATCTGAGCCTGTAGACAAATTGTCTATAAACGTATCTTTGAAGTAACAGACTTCAAAGACCGATCGCTCTCTGACATCCATCTCTCAAAACAGATTTTAGCAGGCCAATAAGACTATGTCCGCATACGAAGAAATTAAAAAATTGTGTTTTCAGTCTCGGTGTGGACGCAAGGCCAAAACAAGAAAAAACATGATTTTTAAATATATAGATATATATATATCTATATATATATAGATATATATATACCTTAAATGCACTGTAAGTTTGCTTTGGATAAAAGTATCTGCTAAATGCATAAATGTAAAATATCAATATTACCTAAAAAAGACCAAAAATACATCTTTTGTTTTATTTAATGATATGAAATGTAGCCCAGTTGGTAGAGCATTGCGTTAACAGTCACCAGGTCGTCGGTCTGGATGATAGTGAGGCTCTGCGATTGCTCCAGGAATGCCAGGGCAAAATACCAAAATCAAGTCCATTTTTCACTGTATACACATCAGAAACCTTGAAGAAGGAGAATGTAAGACTGAACTATTTCCTGTCAGAGCGTCCTGCTTCTCACCCCCGGCGTGGGCACAGTGATTCAGCAGCTCATAGAAAAACAGTCCTTGAGCCAGCAGCTATTGTGACAGTTCAGCAATAAGCAAGCAGAAAGTAACACACACCCCTGCACGCCTACATCTCACACCGAACTAGAGTGCTATGGATTTGTACTCCTTCTACTACATTTGCATGCAATATCTGTATTCATGAGTGTGCAGACAAATCTGACATCATCCCTCTGTTGTTATTATTTCACAGGGCTGCAGAACATTTCTGTTGCATAATTTACATAAATGCATAATTGGCTCGGAGTCCGTGAGATTGTTTGGCCTCTGGTGTTTGTCTTTGAGAAGAATACCTCAGCACGACTGAGGTTTGACTGACATGATTTAGAACACAGAAGAGGTCACAGGTGAGAGGTTACGACTCTGTGTTTAAAATTCCTAAACAAAAGTCTGTTTCAAAAGAGACAGATGTGAAGTCAATGAAGGGAAGCAGAGAGAGAGGAAGAAATATGATGAAGATGACCAATTCTTGGCTTGTTTGAAGTCCCTTAATAGAGAGGAGTTCTTTGAAAATTAGGATGGATAGAATACCGACCTGAACCCTTGAAGCATATTAAATGAAAAGGATGCTTCAAAGACAACACTACACAATGTGTTGTTATAGTGGAATACAAATGAAGGAAGTACATTATGTGGCAAATAATGAATGAGGTCTTGCGCTCCTTTTAAACTGACACCGACTTGCAGCGTCAAAGCGACCGGAAGTCGTTAATTGAATTGGCCGTTTTCATTTGCAAGGTCATGTGGGCGTGTCCAGCTAAAAATATTTACTTATGCAAATGAGCTGCAAGTGATGCATTCTAAATATTTTTATTTATCCTTTGATAGTCGTTCACTCTTTCATGATGTCATCATGCAACGTCTGTAATTTACACACAGATGCAGTTCCTTCCTTCATTTAAAGCATCGATTCCCTATCAAATAAGATTAACATTTAAAATTTGTGAGGAGATTTAAGCACTGCAGTACAGCTAGTTCCGCGGCCCACCAGTAACGTTGGGGCGTCCAGCAGCAGAAACGCTTGCTAGCACCCGGCAGCGCAGTGACCTGGCCACCTTCAGAGCTAAACTTGTGTCAGTGTGAATATCTGAAAAACTACAGTTAAAAACTCTAAAAACTTCTAGCCCGGGAAAGTTTCTCTGATGTCTGTGACATCTTACGACACCCAAGACCAAAACACAAAGACCATCTGCATGCACACAACGCAAGACTTACTGTGTGAATCAGGGCTGTGCAGCTGCAGATACTGCATGTCTTTGTTGTGTAACTGTGTGTTGAGTTTGTGTAGAGAACTCTCTCTCTGCCTCAGAGCTGATTCTAAACTGTGGATCCGCTCGACATGTTTCTCCACCAGAGACGTCTGAGAGAGAGAAATAGAGAGACCGAAAGAGGGAGAGAGAGAGCGAGATAGAGGCACAAAGAGTAAGACATTATACAAGATTAAAAATGAAACACCTGAAGAGAAACAGAAAGGAGAGAGAGTAGGAGAGGCAATGAGGGACTGATCAAAAGACAGACGGGGCTATAAGGCCATTACTCTCACCATGAAATGTTTCTGACAATCATGTCCGTGAGGAGTTTTTGCCAGCAGTGAAATGTGAGAACATGTACAGATGTAATGGCTGATAGCGGGCCGAGAGTTCCAGAGAAGTGGAAGCACAGATGTGGAAGCAGTTGCATCATGCATTTTTCAAAAACCCAATTCCTGGTTCCAAGTCAAATCCGGAATCACACGAGACCCGTGTTTAAAACTGAAAATGCAAATGTGCATATACAATTTAGAGGTTTTAGATCATTCGACTGGGCTATTTTGGAGCCAAATCAAATTCAAACAGCTCTGTAGCCAGTTAGAACATAAGCGTAGTACAAGATTAATCAAGTGGACACCTGGTTGGATTAAAGCCTGAAGCACATGGAGAGGCTAATTATCACAACTGCCCATCCTCTCTGCAGCCAAACTTAGCATGGACGGATGTCGGGGAGGGTGTGAAGCGTCAAATGAATGATTTAGGAGGCTGTTTTAGGAGAAGTCTCACCATCTTGTCAAGGTCTCGTTGAAGGCTTGTTTTCTCCATGTGGATCTTCTCATAAGCCTGAATGACATCTTCCAGCTGTTCCTCACGTTCTTTGCTTTTCTGAAGCTGGAAAACACACAGACATTGTGAGAAATGCAAATGTTAGTGCATTTGCATTGTTATCTGTAGTGTAATAATAATTTATCCATATATATATATATATATATATATATATATAAATGGATAAAGCAAATAAAATAAAAAGAAAGCTATATAAATGTAGTACGTAACGTTTATGAATTTAAAAAATGCAGAACGGTTTCTGTAAGGGTTAGGCTATATTGCAAAGTATCGTTAACTTATCTACTATAATTATAGCTAATATAACTAGTAAGTGTAGGGAATGTCCCCATTTAGATTAGATAGGTAAAACGTAGACAAGTGTGTGTCTGTGTGTATATATATATTTACACACATACATACATGCATGCATACATACACACATATGTATGTATATATTTGACTTACACAAATCTAACAATAAGTTGACCTAGCCATCTAGCCAATCCATCTAAATTTCACTGCTCTTAACAGCACAAGGGTGTCCCGTATGTCATCACCAAAGCCTTTTTAATTCTGGAATCCATCTGGCAGCAAAACCAGCAGAATATGGAAGACAGGATAAAAAGATTTATAGACACAGAGGGTGTTCTAGCTGATGAAAAATATCAAACAAATTTAACAAACACACTTGTGTCGCCGCCTGCTCTTTCCTTTTAATGCACACACACAAGCATCGACTCCAATTATCCCATAACACCTCTCTGCACTGGTCCTTTGCCTTCATAGATAATAGTGGCTTTTAGCTTATACAATAGCTTGTTCACTGAGAGGGATAAACAAGCGAACAGAGCAGGTTTTTATTTCTATTTCAATTGTGCTATATCAGATCTTAACTAAAGCGTATTACTGCCTGGAATTGTGAAGCAGTGTTTGTGTCTAAAAAGCTGACACACGTCTCTCATCAGCTAATGGGTCATAAACGGTATAAGTAAAACCTTTGTTGCCATTTTGGAAGCTTATTCCATATGTGCACATGTTGTGTGCATGTTCGTCTACGTTTTGACATCATAACCCAAGACAAGCCAGACAATTAAGCAATTATATTTTTTTATAATTAACTGCTTTTGATATTCAGAGCCCATCTTTTGCTACATCAGCATATTTGTCAGCAATGTAATATATAACATGTCCCTATATCAAGAGTGATTATTGCCATATATGTTACATATATATGTATGTATATGTGTGTGTGTTTTTGTATATTAAGAATTATATGTATGGGGTAGATTCATATGTCAATAAAGGGAATTGTTCCATTTTCTAATAAGTTACATGTGTGGCATATATGGACATTTGCGTATGGGGTGGTACGCTTAAACACGCTAGATCTAGTCAAGCTACTTTTTATTATTTGCATGTACAGTACCCAATGACTTTTTTTAAACGGTAGCTTTATTGTTTTGATGTAACTTTCTTACATCATAAATAGCTTATTGCTTGCCAAGTTACAATTTTAAAGTAGCTTCCCTAACACTGTTTAAAAGCAAGAAAACAGCGTGAAATAATAGAAAGTGACGAATGAAACGGGCAAACGAGGAAGGCGGAGAACAATAAGTATTGTACACACAAAGCTCCAAACGTCAGAGATAGCGAGGGAGGTGTGGGAGAGAGAAGAACAGATGACAAAGAGAAACTGGCTCTTCAAGCAATGATGCTGGGTGGCTATGGAAACACATAGCATTATCATTAATTAATGAGATGCTTCGCCAGGCAACGTGCCGACTGAGAGAGAGAGAGAGAGAGAGAGAGAGAGAGAGTACGATCATCACATTTACACTTCACATCACAGCCAGTCAGGAGAGAGATGCTGTGAGTGAGATTTAGGCAAGCAAAACCGAATGCTTTGTGGTCTTTTGTCATGAATGACTGGGCATCCAAAAGGGTCGAGTTCTACTTCATTACCCCGCTAATCTTGTTTTCTCTGTAATCTTTTCAGTTTGTGATGTGTAATCCAGATTTATCACACAATAAACCCAGATTACAATATGAAAAGGGATTGTTTCAGTTAACAGAACAACAGATTGGAATACACTGAACCAAGATGTGGATGTGTGTGTGCGTATTTAGGAGAATTGGGTAAAATTCTGAATTTAAAATGGGCTCCATTTGGATTTGTGAGTTGGAAGTTGATTGAATTCACCAAGCCCCTCAGGATGTTGAATTGAAATTTGAGTTGGAATGCCAGAAAATAAATGTACTAAATTGCAATTCCAAGACATTTAACATAAGACATTTATAAGTACAAAACAACAAAATTGGCAGGAATGGAAAAAGCTTTTTACTCAGATACCTGGATTCTATCCCCCCTTAAGTTGCCGACTATACGCTCAAATAGTCTTAAAAATGTGTTTCATGTTGATAATGGTAAACACTGATGTCTATACCCAATATTGCAAACGTTATATATAATGTTTCTGGACATTACAGGTCATTTTAAATCGACGTTATTAAATTCGAATGTCCTGTTTGCCACCTCAGTTTGAATTTAATACAAAAATGTAATCTGAAAAGTTTCTTCAGTTCATTTCTGAGTGATGCACAACCCTTTTATTTGATGTCACAGTGGAGAATTCGTGTCCATACATGGTTCACATAGAAATTTCAGGGTCGATTTTGGTAGTAATACTGGGGTCGGATTCAGCTTTTTGGCATTGCATTCACGTTCATTGGATGTAGCTCTAGACAGTGTGTGTGTGTATAGGTGTGTGTTTGTGTATATTTGAGTTCCCTCACCTCAAGGGTCAGCATGTTGACTCTCTGTTGCAGACTGCCATTTTCTGACTGGAGCAGGGCAGTGTCCTTGGGCTCGAAGGAGCAGTAGGAATTCCTGTCATCTCCGAACTCACTTATCATGGGGAACTGCACACACACATTCACACACAAGATGAGCGGCACAAAGCTCATTACAGGCACAATACAAAATCATACATACAACATAAAATCATACATACAAAGTCATAACAGTAATATTAAGCAAATTTTGTTGCTAAATAGTTCAGAAGCATCTCTGAAATCATAAAATGCAGAGAGATTCATAATATTATAATTTTGTTTTGTTACTTGCTGTTCAGTTCAGAATTGTACTATTTACTTAACATTCTTAAAGAAACGGTGCACCAATAGTGCTCATGGCATGATTACTGCACACAATTGAACGTTACATTGTTGTCACATGCATGACCTGCATGTTTAATTTAGTGGTGTCTGTCATTTTAACACTATTTTTAACACTATTTTTCACAAAAGATTGCGTAAAGATATTTGAACTTTCTGAAATCACAGCTGACATCTGGTTTATCCATCACGAGTCAAGTGCATTGTGGGATACATTATTCCACGTTGTAAGGGCTTCCAGGTATTCTATGCACACTGTTTACAGTATGCATTCTGTATGCTGCAAAATAGTAATAGCAGTACGCTAGTGTGCTATTTGAGATGGAGCCTTTTCTGAAACTGCCCTTCAAATGCCCTTTAGGTGAGACCATTTTTAATTGCGCAATACATGATCAGTCACACAAAAACTAAAAGTAATTACCAAGACAAAACCACAAATGACACAACTGCCATTATACTGTATGAATGCGAGGGGGCGACTCAGTAATTTTGGGGTTTTAACTCACTTAGCCAGTCACATTATATCAAACAGTCCTTTTCCATTTAGAAAGGTCTGCTCTTGTAAGATTGAAGTTCAGCTCCTACATCATCATGTATCGCACTACTGGCATCAGCAGACGCTGTGTGCTTTGATGTGATGCATGCATATTTTTTTTACTCCTACGACTAGCAGTTGGAGCGTCGAGAGCCATGTGAATCTTTTCCCCACGTTTAGCCCTTTACTAGGCAGTGAGCCACCCCGAAGGTGCTCCTCCTCTCGCCTTCTGCAAAAACAGCTGCTCTTTAGAGGACAGCCGACACTGGTGCGTATACATGCATATGTTTGGGCAGGGCTCATCCAAAAAGCTTTAAAGACGCCCAATCTGGAGCATCTTCTACCTGCAGCACTCTCTAGAGGCCCAACAGCTGCTCATTCTGCCTAGTCAGAGCCAAAGATGATATTAAATAAACCGTAAGCACACACTGTGGAGCAGATCACCACACAGTATAAGCACTGAGCTCATGTTATGTAATGTAAAAATGTATCCAAAATGACTTGCATTGCAGTGAAGCCAGACATTTTAACGTGTGCATTCCTTGGGAATCGAACCCATGCCCTTGGTGTTGCTAGTGCTACACTGTCACTACATTCTTTTAAGGTGTTTTTGTCTCATACTCCACAGTTAACACCGTTTTGGCTCGTTTTGAACTGTTGGTCAGTGTATATGAATATGACATACACAGTTGCATCATATCTTTATGTATTTTTGGCTTCTCACTCCAAAGATGTTTCAGTTTTAAAACTGCGTGTCTAGTCAAAAGACACTTTTAAAAGACGCATTTACTGCACCCCTACACCAATGCTTCACTCCATTTATATCAGCTGCACACCATCTAGCTCATTTTGAATGCCACAAAGCTGTATATACATCCTCAGATCCTCTCCAATATGGCAGATGAATTTAAAAATAACCTTTTCTTTCAGTCTCCAAGATCAGTAAATTCCTGATTAGTATTCATCTTTAAAAAAAAGATGTACTTTAGATTTGAACAGCATACGGAAAATCTTGTATTGTGCATATAAGGGAATTTGTTTTTTGTGAGTCTACATGCTTCCTGTCTGACATCATAATTACATAAAACACTTGTTTATATACAGTCTAACATGCCATCTGGCTCATAAATAAAGGTCTTTCATGCGTGTCTTAATGAGGACTCGTTAATCAACCCAATCTTACATAATCTCACATAACTCTGACAGTTCACATCAGCATTAACCCAGCTAACAAGGAACGTTCGTAGAAGGTTGGCTAAAGTTCTCTGAAGATTTTCTCAAAGTTATCAAAAACGCTGCTGCTGTAACGTTAGTAGAACATTTTTTAACTTGTCACAATGTTATTTTGACATGTTATATTAACATCAAAAACGTTATTCTTAAGTTGGTAGTTTAATATTTCAGAAACGTTACAGAATTAATGTTCTTATAACCAAGCAATAATGTTTATACAATGTCTACGAACTGAACGTTTTAAATGTTCCTAGTTCTTGTAACTTGGAAATGTTCTTGCAACCTATAATTCATAGCTGGGAAGCTATTGTATTTATAATGTCTGGCCTCTGCCAGCATCAGTGACATAAACAGAATTGGTGCAAAAACGCCGGGCGCCCCAGTGTGACCGCCTCGCTCGCTGCCAGTAGCTGACCAGCATCTAAGGTGACCCTGCTGAAATCTGTTATCAGAGGATAAATGTTCCCTCAGATGTTTCATACCTTTATCTCATAGATCTTGAGTTTTCTTTTGATGTCTGCATTCTCTCTCTCGAGCCCAGCCAGGCGGGTCTTGATGTCCTGGTAGGCGCTGATGAGCGCGAAGTGGGAGGCGGAGTACATGTCCTCTGATAAGGGAGAGCTCGGCCAGCCCACCCCACAGCCATCTTCTTTTAGACCCTCGTTACCCCCCAACAGGCCCAGTTGGCCCCCGAAGAGAGACTCCATAACTCCCGAACCTTAACCTGTGAGAGGAGAGAGAGAGGAAGGGTGTTTACGTGAATCAAGAGTGAGCTAATCAGCCTTGGGAAGCCTGTTTTCCTTTTCATCTCCAGCGTTATTTTTGCACTAGGAGTTTTTCAGCTATACTCAGTATATCATGTTATTTTTCAGCTACTCCTTTCATTAGTATTGACATAATCCAAACAGCACCGAATCAAAGGGTTTCTGCCACAAGGCCGTAAAGTTCCTCAACAACACGCCCTTTAACCGCTGAGGACATGTTTGGTCTTTTTAGTGAACAATGTGGACTGTTCTGTGTCAATGAAACATCATAAATTATTCAGGAAAACCGTTTAACAGAGACAAGCTGTGTGACCTAACTCAAGTACATGCTGTACTGCTAAGGGGATGACATCACCACCTAGCAACAGTGTCTGATGCTGAGATCACATGTATGGTTGCCATTTGTCTCGAGCGCTTGTACAGAATCAGCAAATTTTGTGTGATGTGCGTGCTATGGTGACATTAATCTTGCTTTAGGGAAAAAAAATGCATTTCAGAAGGTTTTTAAACTAAAAGTTTGTATTGTTGTAAAAAAAAGTTGTATTGACTTCTGATACAGCAGAATCAAACAGTGTAGATGCTTAACTCTGTTGATGCCCTGTGAGGCGTCTTCATGCCCTCGGTCTCCTCAGACTGCTGTCCACACCAGGCTGAATCACCCACACCACAATTTTAGGTTGTAAAATTGTTTTCCTAATGTTTCCATTAAGTAACAAAAATATAAAAAAGGTTATTTTGAGAGTTCTAGAACCTACACACACATACATATATATGATTTGTAAAGCCTAATTGCCAGAATGATTCTGATAACTTTGAGAGAACTTTTAGATAACATTAGCCAGTGTTCTGAAGACGGTCCATGTTAGTTGGAATTGATCACACACACACACACACACACACACATGAATAGAGTAAGCAGGAAAAAGATAACTGTTTGGCATATTTAAAAAGATAGCACAGAGATGCACGTAGCATCAGGTCGTCCATCTGATAAACTATGGAGGTGTGAGGAGGTTTTACTGCACACAAAATGAGTCAGATGCTCCTTGCTTAGCAAGCTATTTTCGATCACTTACATGCGTATGAATGTCGTACAAAGAAACCTTGGACCTCTTCCTGGGTTTTCTCTATCCTTCTCTCTTTCGTTTTCTTTCTCCTCATCCTTCAGGGTAATCCAGAAACACACACCCACACTGATACATTTGCTCAGGCATGGCTGAGCAGCATGGCCATGGGCGAGAGGAGGGGTGGATGGAGAGATTGCTGTTGTCGATGAAGGTGTGAATGTGTGTAGGAGGAAGAATATCACTTCAGAGACATTCCGACCCACTGCATTAATACAAGTGCGTTCCCACCCAGGGTTCCTCTGTGAAGATACGGAGCTGCGGCGCCATGCAATGGTCTCGTGTGACATCCATGTTATAGCCAACATCCTGACCTCCTATGGACACGAGCTCCGTTCTCACACAAACAGTGGGCCTTCCAAGTCTCAGTGAAAACAAGCGCTTTAAGCACAGGGATTATAACATGGATCTGACAATTTGTCATGGCTCAAAACCCTGGCAGGATATGAGAGAAAACAGCAGAATGGTTCACTCCTCCCATGGCTAGCTCACCAGACATCTATTGCCCATCTTTCTCTCTCCCTCTTCCATCTCTCCTGTTCTCTTTTTCTCCTTTGCACCTAATTCTGTGAACACTTACACTATGTGCTCACCTATTATGAATTCCACAGCTCTCCTCCCTGCTTCATTATGGCGATTACCACAAGAAGTCATTTGTTACCTCGGGGCTAGATGGCACATGGACACACACACACACACACACACACACACATTTCCTCAGAGATATTTTCAGCAACTTACCTAATCATTATTAATGACAACAGTGTGGTTTGAACAGAGAGGAAAATGTGTATTTTTAAATACCGGTTTCAGATTATAACACACTGTACTGCAATCTGTAAAACATGTAAAGGTAATTAGCCTAAAAGTAGCTGTGTTTACATTTAAATACATCATTTAATGTTAAAAATATGTACGTTCTGTAACAATGTGTCAGACATGTTACATTAGACATTCCAATGTACATATTGTAAGGTCAAACAGAATGTTTGCTTTAATGATTTGGTGAGCGGCATATTTTGTTTAAAAGTTGCTAGTGTTTAAATCACATGAGCGATATGACATGCAGTCTCTGAATAATTTAATAATCTGCCCAACCATCCAAAATTTGTGAGCGCCGGCGTGCAGCTCTCCCCGCTGATCATTACTCTTCTGCAGACAGTGCTATTGCATAATTTTCTGCAGTCACACTTGCTCATGCATTGGCTGGCGTCCTAAGCATTTACCACGAGCCACATGCAATTACAGACAGCAGGACAAAGCTGTATCGGACACGAGCCCATTATATCACAGGGATCTGGCTGCAGATATTATGGCGTGGATACGCAAACAGACACACACCTGTTATTTCAGAGGGGTGTGTGTCGGTGTGCCTGTGTGATCCTGGCATAGTTTGCAGTCGCTCACTTGGGTCGCTATTAAAAGGGCTGCAGGGGAAGTGAGACTGTAATACTTGTGATAAAAAATGACCACTGCAGTTCCACAGGTGTGTGAAGGCTGTGCTACTTTGCCTTCACACACGCGCGCACGCACACACACACACGTACAAGCATAAAAAAACAAATGCCTACTCAGATGCATCTATGCATCTCCACGGCAATATTTACTGCGTTCTGAATTCAGAATGCAGCTGTGATTATGCATTGCTGCATGGCTACTGTGAGTAGAGCAATACTCATAATCTTCAGTTATGTAGAGAATGATTATTAATCAGCATGCAGAAATATACAATTATAGAAATAAAAGAAGAATTCCAGGACCGGAGGTCAATTCTTCCAATTTTTATGCAGATGTTTATCAAAAGTTTACCATTGTAGCAATACAACCGATTTACTGCACCTTAGAAGATGGCCAGTCTTTTGAAAGGCTAACATGAAAGTAAAACTTTTTTAACATTTCTTTAACTGTAATGTTATTTTTACTTGATCCAACTTAATAAACAGACGGTTAAAGTATAAGTGCCTGTGCATCGGGCCACCGCGTTGACCGCTGTGATAGCAAAACGCCTCCATTTGGAAGGAAGATGGGCCCGGCACAAGTTGGCACAAGCAGCGACACAACTGAGGGGGTGTTGCAGAGGGACTGTGGTTGAGCCTGGTGGGCAAACGGGAGCGCGTACACGTGTATTTTTACCACGGAGTGGGAGCCAGGCAAATATTGATTCTACAATAGTCACAGTTGCAAACGAAAAGCTTATGTGCTTATTTTAGCTATGGCCATGCTTGTGTGAAGCATATTGTAAAATGCGCTAGAGGGGCTTGTGAAAGTGAAAGTATTGATGTGTGTGAAGCATTCAAAGACCTCAAAATAAAAGTTGTTATTTAGTATTTATGTAAACAATGTATGTGGTTAACATGATTTAAATAAGCTCCTTTCACAAGTGCTGTCTTTACTAGTAAATTACTGGTGAAAACAGTTGAGGCCTATGAGATGTCCTCACCAATACAGCGATATGTGTGTATGTTTTGTGTGTGTATGTGTGTGTGTGTTGAGTACAGAGGATGAATATGGAAGGTGAGCAGAGTGAAAGCGAGGCAGAACAGGTGTGGGTGCTGCATCTGTAGGTGGAACAAGAGATGGATGGGGAAAGAAAAAGATTAGGTTAAATTGCATAGCTCTCTCTCTCTCTCTCTCTCTCTCTCTTTCTCCTACTTCTCATCATCCTATTCCTGGGTTCAATTTTTACTTACACTTAGCCCATTCATCTGTTGACGTCTCCACCTAAATCTCATCTTTCTACCTATCTCCCGGTTCTTCTCGCTCTCTTCTCTATCTGCCTCTTGCATCCTTCCTTCTTATGCAATATAAACACAAGCCCAGCCCTCCCCTGGTATTAGCTTCGGCAGTACCTCCAAAAGACAGATAATTACTTTCTGATCAAACATTGTTTATTTTTTATTTGCACCAGCCTTTAAAGGTGCACTCAGTATTTTTTCCTCATTAAAAAGTTTCATCCCTACAAAAATAAATAGAACTTCTATCTGTATGTCCGTCTGTCCTTCCATCCACCCGTCCGTGCGTCCGTCTGTGTATCTGGTATCTGTCCATCTTTCTCTCTCTGTCTCTATCTATCTGTTAGTCAGTCTGTCCATCTATCTAGTGAGACAAGAAAGACAAGGAATGACTAATGGGTGACAGTGGAAAATTTTAAGCGAGGAACACACAGCCTATGGGTGCATTATTCAAACTGACTGTAAAACTTAATTCTGTAGACACACATAAATAAAACGAATGCCCCCCAGTGCACACCTGGCAGAGAGCCAGATCTGAAATGATTCGAATTCAATAAGAGAAGTCAGCACCCTCTGTACTGTTGATTGGGTGTTCTGCCCCATTGTTTAGTCACATAGCAACTTCAGCAAAGAGGAGGGGCACGTGGAGGAATGAATTATCGACAAACATTGGCCTGCTCTTATGGAATGCACTTCATATATGTGTGTGTTGATATATTGCTGCATTTCCCAAATGAAAGCTCGTGTTCTTGGCACAAAAAATTCCAGTGAATATCTCCGAAGCATTAACACACGAAAGGTTTGGGGGGACATACAGACTCGAGGTCAAGGCAGCGAGAGACAGACCGAGAGAAAGAGAAAGAGAAAGCGAGGTAAAAAAAATACACTTGGTTCTGTTTAAACAGCCATAAACTGGGTGTTACAAAAGGGATGTTGTAGTCTCACGCCCACACCAGTAAACCCAATAGAGATGAACGCATCACAAAAAATGCCTCGGAGACAATCGGGGCGGGCGGGCTCTGACGTCACTCGCACGCATGTGGAACGGAGGGGCGATTAGCATCTGCTCTGTCGTTCTTGCTTGAAATGAAGAATCTGAAGGAGGGGCCCTGGGGACAAACTGATCACGCAACACTCCCAGAAACATGAGGAACAGCGGAGAAAAATGGAGGAGACCTCACACGGTGATTGGAGAACTGATGGTGGCAGTGTCATGACGTTAGCGCTCTGATTCCCACGCACATGCAATGCAAAGAAGCGTGACAGCCATTTCAGAATACACGCACATGTACATGCAAACAAACACAAACAAACAAATGCCCACACACACAAATATTTTGGATTTATACATACACGCTCTGTCTCTTGCTTATATAGTGTGTGTGTATATTTATATATATATATATATATACACACACACACACATGCAATGCAAACACATGCAATATATATGTGTATATATATATATATATATATATGTATATGTATATTTATTTGCATGTTTATGTTTTATGAAAATGGCAGAATAATGATCTTTTCTGGAGTGCACAGACTGACTGAGACCCAATTTCTTTTTTTTGCACGTGCATAATACAGACGAAAGAAAAGAAAACAAAAAAAATAGCTGTTTGACAGTTGTCACACACAGCCTACACCACTTTTCTTAACACTCAGTGAACACATTCAAACTACTCAGTCAAGCTCCAGTTCTGAGACTATATTTGTGGCAGTGCTGTTTCGTTCGCTCATTATCTGGCTGTTTTCTACTTTATGTTGCGGACAAGAAAGCTTTTGTTCAGCAATGTGGAAAATGGGTTAACATGCTCCCCTCAGAAACAATGTGTGAGAAACAATGAATGATGAACTGTAACACATTTAGATAATTTATATGGAGTTTTATCCAGTTAATGTACAGGATAATGTGTGTATGTGTCATATGTATGTGTATATGCATGCCTGTATGTTGCGGTAATATGACATCATATCTGGGACCAGATGTAAACTTGTACATTTGATTTGTACAGAACGAATACATAAGACAACGTTTTTAACATTAATATAGTAATTGGTGTAAAATAAATATTTTTAAAATGATGGTTCAATTAAGCTAAAATGATGCTAAAATTAAACGCATAGCCATTCAATAAAGGTACTTCGTATCATCATTGGTCAAGTGGAAAATGTGATGGGGGGGCTTTTTACCTCAGCAGTGATGTCGTACTCTACCAGCCTAACAATCTCTTTTTATGTTCTCAGCACTTGCTTCAATACCACCGTAATGATCTCCACACCGATAACATCCTTGCATTATTGCACCCAACAGTTTTTTTCTCCTCAGCTGCATCCATTAGAACGACTTTGAAAGGCACGCCTGCCCGACGCTAAAGTCGCTAGACACACCTCTTCCTTTCCATCCTGTTATAAAACAATTGCTAATAACTCCGCTAGTATATTAGCGGTGACGCTGTGCGCGCGAGTTCGCAATATCCTTTGTTCCCCTGATAGCGTCTTTGTCAACAACAACACTGCCAGAGGGGCTGATTGAGAATGCTGTGGAAACGAAAAGTGGACTCTTGTTATTTTTAGGGCCACCTGGGGGAATTTGAGCAGTCCACCACCGAGTGCAACGCAAGTGGGTAACCTGGTTTTCTAGAGAATCACGACAAGAATATTTTTAGCGAGGGGTAAAGAGGAACGTCTAGCAAACACGCTATCAAGCGAACGTGCCTCGTTCCGCGTCTGTCAATTTTCTCTCTCTTATCTCGTTATGTTCATACTAGTCATTTTTCACCCTAATGCGCATCTCATAACCACCCACCTCCTCTTTTTCTATTCCTTGCTCCTTTTCACTTATAGATGCATAAATATGCTACATTACGCCTCCATAGTAATATTGCGTCTTGTGCCACGTGTGCGACGGTCACTATTGCTTTGCCGAACAATGACATCACTCTCACCTGGACAACACGTCAGCCAGTCACTCTTTACTGATAATTGGAAAATCAGGAGATTGGCTCCGCATGCGTGGCGTCGCAATCGTTGCGTGACATTATTAAGGGCAAGAATGCTAAGCAACTCAGTAACACTTAGCAACTGCTTCCAAAGAAACTGCTGAACCTTAAAAGCTTTGGCCAGAAATAAATCTGAAAGCATTTTAAAGGTCATGCGAGGAACAACACAATCCATACCCCCTGCGAAGCAGCACAAAAGCACATAAAGACCTATGGCGTGTCATTCATAATGGTCCTGAACCAGATGAAGAAAATGAAGGAATCAAACAGAAAACAACAAGTCCTGTGGCCCATTCAGCCGTCCCTTTAGACGGAACATGAAGGTCATTCATTCTGATTACATTCATGTAAAAGTGTCCCACCATGAGTGTCCCACCATGAGTCACGGCTTTATATAAGCATTAGAGGTACAAATCCCATGTTTTTAGGGAACTATTAAATATTAGATGTGATAAATAAAACAAGCAAAAATGACTAACATAAAAACAGTGTAAATACATCAAATGGTTGTCTCTACAGTCAGAAATATCACCTCTTGATATTTCTGACTGTATGAAATGAAACCTGTATTTTAAATTTGTCTGTTTAATTAACACTCGGTTGTACTAAAATACAATTTCGACCTGTTAATTTTAATGATCACATTTGTAATTAAATAAAACATTTCAAGGAACATTATTTTAAAAATGGCCACGTCTGAGAGAAATAATACATTACATAATACATACATACATAATACATTATACAGACTCTTTTCTAGAGCATATAAAATGAACAGCTCATCGAATATTTAGTTTGATCTCCTGAGGTGGACAATCAACTTTTTATGAAGGTTAAGCGCCTCCATTCACTGACCAATAGGAAAACATGGCAGGCGCTGCTTTGTTACCTGTTTATGGAAGATGCCCAAAACACAGATGAGACATGGGGGGAAAACAACAACAACATAGCACAAGAAAGACAGAATATCAGAGAAAGACAAAGTGGGCAGGTGAATAACAAGCTAGATGCAAGCAGAGAAGCAATACATATGTGAGAGCGTCAGCATTTTGAAGGGATAAATGCAAAGGGCATCTGTCCATCCTTCCAATCCCATCTAGAGGTCATTCTAAAGTGAGCTGAGACCGTGAATCTGCTTCGACCGTTCCTGCATGATAAATGTCTAGCTACAGACAACAGCGCGCTGGAGCATTCGCCTGGCCTTCAATCAGATGACCGTCACCTTGCTATTGACCCGCATTCAGCGTGTGTGGACACAGCAGCATGGTGATGCGGTGATGAATGCGCGCCGCAGGGATTGCATAGCGACAGGGGAAAGGATGGAGATGTCATGTTTGAAAAATCACTTCATGTGCTTGACTCTGATATGCTGAAGTACTCAGAAATGAGAAAAAACTGCTTCCTGCCAAACAGCCGGGCCTCTGACAATCCGGCAGTCAATCAACTCGAAAAGGCTTCAAACTGCGGAAAAAACAGCTTCGCAAAAACAGCCAATTAAAGGGACGGTTACCAAATTCTGACATCATTTACTCATTCTGTTATTCAGAACATGTATAACTTTCTTTTTGGTGAAAAAGAGACGTTATAAAGAAAGTTCCGTTTTCTTTCATACAATGAAAGGGAACCGGATGCAGGAAATGAAATTTTGGAATTTCTTATTAGTTCCCCCTTACTAACAAGCTGTTGAGTCTTATCACGAGCTAGATCTGTCAGCGCCAAACCACCAAGGGTATCGTAGCAAGAAGTCCCAGATAACTATAAAAAGCATTTGTGTACTTAACGCCAATTCATGCTCCGCACTTAAAAACAGACTGTGTTCTCAAAACACCCGAGCATGCTTGTGATTCAGCCTGAAAACTCTTGAAACCTGAAAGAAAAAGATCAAAAAGGACATTTTATCTGTTCTGTACTGAGGGACCTCGGGCAGATCTAAAAAAGGGAAATGTGAACAAAAAGCAGGAAGAAAGTATTGAAATGTCTGACAGTCTTGCCAGGTCTGTCAAAAATCTGAAGGATAGATCAACAGCAACATATCACCTTGGGCTCAACCACTTGTTCTATTTTAGTGCTCTGTACCTATTATCTCTGTGTACCTCTCCAGCTCTCGCGCTGGTCACACTGACCTGCTCGGGCCTTTGTGAATATTCCATCCTGTAGGAGACCTCGTTACGAGTTGCCATGGACTACGAGGGAACGTTTGTGAGCCTGCAAGTACCTTACATAAACCAACGTCTCCCTAAATTATGCATGGGAGGTATGAAACTGGAGAAAGTAATGCAATCATGCTAGTTTGCCTGTGAATCACGATTATCGGTCTACGGGGTGCTGAAGTACTTTATAAGTGTATTACAAGTGCACACGTTGAAGTGCTTAGCTCTGTTTTGCTCATAGCGCAGTGAACTGAATCCCACTAGGAAAGATCTTAAAGGTGAAATGTTCCACTTTAATGAAATAATTTGAATTCCATACAGCTTTAGGAACAGCGGAACGCAAGAGGTGGGAGTCAGCCTGAGAGACAGAGACATGGCGATACATAATATGGTGATTTCAGGGGTGTAACATGATACAATTACGATTCTTTATGTTCAGTATGTAGTTATTCAAAACTGATGTACTGTGATCCTTTATCTGTACTGGACTTCAGGGCTGTGTACACTCATATCATTACCGCACTCTGAGTTTGGATTTTGGTCAAACAGGAATAATGATAAGGTACATTTTGCACCTTACAAACGTGCTCTAAATTTTTGACAATCTCCTTTTCCTCACAAACATTCATGTAAAAATATAACAAGAATTTGATCTCGTGACAAATATTGATATAGTAAAACTTTTCGGTTCGAAACATAATAAATGCGATCCTTTTAATTAAAAGGCATGACAGTGGATAGTTAATCCTGTAAAATTACTAAAATAAACTAACAAAATGCAAAGGAGTATAAACTACAAAACTACAAAGATAAAATTAAGTGTAATTGAAAGTATTAGTATGACAGAAGCAAGACAAAATACAATCAGGGCACGAGTAAGACCACTGGAAAAGTTTAATTGAGACTAATGACTGTTATTACAGACGACCTCTGGGTCACACCAAAGAGCCATTTAACATCTTTCACTCTCAGCGCAAGATTAAGCATTTGGAAAATTCCCAAAATTAATTAATACAAAATTAAAGCAACATAAAAGCCACAAAGTTCCTGCCATTTATTATTTGTTAAATATGTTCAAATATAAAGCCTGCAAAACATGCTTGTGGCTAGCTCTGTTTAGCTCGATACTAAACTGAGCCAACTGGTTGTGTGAGCAGAACAAGGCCACAACCTCAGCTGTGAGGGGGCTGCGTGTTCAGCTCTGAGGGTCAACACAGAGACCTCCTCTCTTGCCACTTGCGAATAAGCTTCTTTAGCTTCTTCTAGCGCACCAACAAACTGATCCCCAACTCATTATCGTACTGACTCTGTTTGCGGGTGGCCATTCTCTCAAAGATCGATGCAGAGTAACAGGAAAACAAACGAGCATTTAAAAAGAGGCTGGATGTGATACCTTTATATAGACTTGATTATGAAAGCCATGCCGTCGCCATAGGCAAAACACCATGACATATAGATCACAATTACATGTTGCAACAATGGCCAACACAAGAAGGGACCAGAAATAGCTGTGCGGCTAACATGATTCACTTTCTAACGTCACGGCCTTAAATTAGCTGCTGCAGACAGACTCCTACTAAGAAAAAAAGTCAGTGCTGCTAATTAAGTGCATAATAATCAAGTCAAGACTCTTATGAGAGCATAATAATCAAGTCAACAGAAAGGAGAGGAATGAAAATACAGGGCAGTTGCTGTAAAACTACGAAGTCCAGTTAGGTCTTGCCAATATTTCCTTACAAGGAATTCTTAAAGCATGATGCAGACTACCATCCCACGCCGCTTTTCAAACAAGCCATCCAACTGAGAAAGCATAATGTCTATCAGGAGTGGAAATGAAGCTTTTCGAAAACAAAGCTGGCTCTGGAGCAGTGTTTTATGACATACTTAGAAACTGTACGTGCAATTTCATTTGGTTCATTATAGCAGTTTTAAGCCATAAAACCTATGCAGAATGAACTGATGATGCTGTTAAAATTGAAATCTATTAGTGCAGCAATCACCAAGTAGTTACAGAATAACAATGCATCGGACCGAATCTTTTGACCGTACCGTCGTTCTTTCCTACAACACCACCATGCTCAAAAGCTTCTGTTCTTACATAATAGATGTTGAATATGCAAAAATTAGCACAATGAAAGGTTATTCGAAAACAAGGCTCTGCCAGATATGAGTATTATGTACGAGTATTAGCCAGGTGCGAGAGACCGCACCGTCTTTGAAATGGTTCAGCACCTGGAGCTGTCCACTAACCATCATTAGGAATTACTGCCTAAAACAATGGCACATAGCAGACGACTCGAGAGAAAAACGTAGCGCGTAAAGTGTGGTTGTAGGATCTCAATTTGAGCACTTTCAATTGCGGTCGTTTGTTAATTAATGGTTGGCGGTCTAGAACAATGCAACGATCTGAAGCAATTATATCGTTAATTGGAATTTCCTGATCACGTGCCGCATCAGTTTACCAAAACGTCGTTATGCAGGTCCTGTTTTTGTCTCGTTACACAAAACAAGCTCCTTCACTGACATTAATGTGTTCTTCTTTATATCCGGAAAAACTGTTTTCAATTGTTTACCCGCAATTGAATTAAATTTTCAACCGAGTCCCCTGACAAACAGAAAAATTGAACGGTAAAATCATTCGTCGTGCGTTGATTTCTACAATACTGTAGGAAAAAGTTATTAATAGTGTTGCACGGGACAATCCAATCCACTGCGTGATCGTCCACTGTAAATGTATCGTCAAATGCCGCTTGTTTACTCCAATTCAATGACATACTGGTCTCGTTGACTGCTTTAAATAATAATGAAATATCTTTGCATGGTTCATTTTGATCCTTCGTGCTTTATAACGTTTCTCTCCATTCGATCTACTTGCAACGGCTGAGCAATTCCGTTGTCAAACCTCCAGCGTCTCCTCTAAGGCTTTTGTTTCCAAACTGGCCGTATATATTGTACACACACAGACGAAGAAAGGCTTTAAGCTACTATATAGAAATATGCAAATGTGCTGGCAATGCGTATGGAACGCGCGACGCTGTTCGCGTCCTCTTGCTTGATATTTACACGGACATTTGTAGAGCACTCTGTTAAAACATGGCTGTGCGCTGTTTGCCACTGTATAGCGCGTAATGTAGACCTAGCCAGCACTGCAATACTCTAACAATAGCGACCTAAATATACCTTCCGTTAAAAATAAAGACAGAAACACTCACGGTTTTGGATCGATCGGTCCTTTGCTGTCATGTCTTCGGTGAAGGGCCAGGCACTCCAGAAGAGCTCGTTAATTGTATATGCCGGATGCCCGCTGCTCTCCGCTGGCCGTTGTTGATTCAGTTCCTCTCAACTGCGCTCAGTGCGAGATCTGCTGCTGAAGATTCGTCTCTCGCAGTCGCAAGCGTCATTGTTAGGAGGTCAACATACAACATCACCAACACAGGCAGCGCAGTAATGCCTAACTCTCACGCTCTGTTGAGATCGACTGTTTGTGGTCCGGGAGATTTCAGTGGTCTGTGTGTGAAAATAATTTAGGGCCATTTTTTTTCAAATATGTAAATCTTGTCCTCTGACCTAATTACAATCCAGTAGATGTATATTGAGGCTTTCACCATTTTACCACAGCCTACGGACTTTTACAAAGGTGATTGTGGTCTAGTATAGAAAACATGCTTAAAAGCCCTGTTTATAATGATGATTCTCATTGATTTATTCAAAAGCCATTAAGTATGAACACAATACTTGTTAACTCTTATATAACTTAAAGGGACAGTTTCACCCAAATCTTACCCAAAAATGACCTTCTTTGGGAGACAACAGATGATATTTGGAAAAATGTCTCAGTGGTTTTGTGTCCATACAATGGAACTCAATGGATGCCACTGTTGTTTGGCTACCTACGTGCTTCAAAAAATCTTCTTTTGTGTTCCTCAGAAGCAAAAAAAGAGTTTTGGAGGTTTGGAATGACGTGAGGTTGAGTAAATGATGGAAGCATTTTTAATGTTTAAGAAGGTTGTATCGTATAGAATGAAATGTTTTGGATAAAAAAATGTGGATTTGTACATATTGTACAGGCTTGGAAATACTAAATAGCAAACCCTGTCTACAAATTACTGTTTAATTGTTTGAAATGACTGTTTTAAGTTACTTGGAATTAAATCTGCTGCTATAAAGAAATTGGAAGAGAGTGAATGTGGCCATTCTGTACTGAAAGTCATTGATCTGCGTGCATCAAAGCTGTTTATTTGAAAAGAAGACAAAACAGGACACCAATGGCCCGTGTCTGGCCATAAAGGAAATTTCCACTGGGAATGTTTTCTTCTCCACATGTTCCAGGTCTTAATGGCTATAGAGGCAGTACTGCAGAGAATGCTTTGAGTTGACATAACAGAGGTTATGACAAGACAAAGCACTGCAGTTTGTCTGAATATTGCCTTATTATTTAGTTTAACACAAACTGTAACCATAGTTTTCAACATACCACAAAAATTAAAGATCACTATAACTTTCATTTTAACAGTCATGATTTTATTATAACATGTAAAACTTTTTCGTTTTATTTATCCCCTCCCAAACATAAATATCACAAAGTGGTTCATGCATAAAGGCCGCTTTTAATAAAACAAACGTAGTCCTATATCAAATATACTGAACGGTTATAAAATATTCCAACGTTGACCACAAGATGGCGCAGTTTAGCACTGCTTGAGTTGAGTTGTACGCTTTGAACATATGGGAAACGTTCTTTATGATTTAATCATAGATGAATCATAAATGAGACGCTACATAGGCTCTTGATTTATCTAGGCCTCCATTGTGAGAAAACAACCTGATGGGATTTAACCGCACACTGTTATAATGAATGCATATGAGAAGTTGGGCGTTTAATTCGTCTTTTTATTAATTTTTAAAGACATTTGTTTATCGTATACATGCTCAGATAAATGTCCATGAAGTGGGATATCTCTGGCTTGTTTAGCCAACTGCTTGCTGGGTGGAGATAATGAAAAATGCATGACTGAACTGCCTGTTATCCAGATTGTCCCGGTTATGCAAGAATGGATTTGACCTGTTAATCTTTCATAGAACAATGTCCCAAACCAGGCAATCACGTCTCAAAACAGAAAACCTTGGTCAGCAAAGTTCACGTACATATTATGAATTTGTTTTTAAAACATCAGTAGGGTAAAATAAAGTTCAAAAGCAGTTTTATGGATTTAAAAACGAACAACGGGCAGTATTAATAAAAATTAATCAAAGGAAAGAACAAAGAAAGAAAACATAAACATAATTTGATCAAAACAAAATGGATTTGAAGGAAAAAATGGAAAAATGGACTGTTATATACTAACGGGTAAATTTAATAATGTAGCACACCATGTCTTACATTCTGTCTTTTGCTTGGCTTCAGCGTTTTACAGAATAGCCATCACTTCACATTGAAAATGTTTATGTGCCTCAAAAACATGCACGTGTTTATGTCTCTAACTTATGCTCATATTTATATGCTCACGGGACGCACGTTGCTCCTCCCTCGCAAGCTATTGGACAGATCTGGAATCGTAATCGAAACCTCAGGCTCTGATTGGTCATTGAGTGTTCTCGGTCGAACGCACGCCTCTTAGATAAAACCATACATCGCAAAACATACATTATAAACAACATCATAGCTATAGAATAACCAGATCCGTTCAGCTGGTCTTGTAATATATTATTATCGAAATGAAGTTCGCCCGGTTCATTATGAAGAATGCTGCTTTGGCCAGCGCGCCTCAACACATTGAACATTTTTCCAAATTCTCGCCTTCGCCGCTTTCTATGAAACAATTTATCGATTTTGGTGAGTGTCGCTTGTTTTCCTGTATTATTCGTTATCATTTGGGCGTGTATCAAATCATACTCGTGCCTAGACTGACGTGGAGTAGATTCATTGTCTAAATGCTGCCAATAGCCAGTAATCATGCGCAGACAGACCGTGTTTATTTTGTGACGCTAATAATTTTACTATTATGCACAATGATACACTTTAATTGAGTGTCTGGCTGCGGTGTTGCATTGCTTGTGGCATTAGGCTGGCCTGCTTGAGATCGAAGTGCTGCAGAAATAGTCACTGCTGCTTTTACCCGTAGAGGGTTGCATCATTCGAGTTGCTGGTGTGTTGACTCACACGATGTATAGGTTTGGTGTATACGGCCGTATTTCATTCCATTATAAAGACTGCGCATGCATGCATGCATTTCAGTTCCAAACGTATTGTTGACACTCGTCAGCGTGTTGACAGCATGTCATAAATACATCTACGCATCTAATTTTGTCCTTTAAAAAAATAATGCTTTTTTTTCGACCAGGTTCCACCAACGCATGCGAGAAAACGTCATTTGTTTTCCTGCGCCAAGAGTTGCCCGTGCGTCTGTCCAACATCATGAAAGAAATCAACTTGCTTCCCAAGAAGCTACTTACAACTCCTTCTGTGCAAATGGTTCAAAGTTGGTAAGTTTTACAGCGTTTTACATCATTTATGAAGTGATCGGCTGGGTTGGTGTTGTTGTAGAAACAACAGACTTTTGTTTAAAAGTCGTATTTAGATAGTAAGGACTCGCGTTGACAAGCGGGATATTTATAGCACACTACGTAAACACCGCTGGTCTGCTTGAGACCAGGCCAGAATTTTCATTTGGTGACGTAGTGCATGTGAACTTTGCCCTACACTCTGCATCTGGGTGGGATCTACACTTCCAGCAGGGTCTCTGTTGTGAACTTTGTCCTACTTCTCTAACTCGTGCCTTCCGGTGGCACATTTCTCCTTGTTTGTACCTCTTTTAAGAAGAGTGGAAACTTGGAAACCTGAACAAGTCAAAACAAAACCGCCTTCCAGTAATCCATTAATATGCATAGGATGCAACTGTTGTGCTGTTATTGGGTCAGTTTATGTGCAGGGCTCCCTGTACCAGTCGAGATGAATAAATATGTCATCCAGCTTAATTTAAAATAAATATAGATATAGAAGATTGTGTCATTAGAAAAGAGGGTCATACAGAAGTTGTTAGCACTTTAGATGAATGTTATGCAACAATGTTTATGTCTTGGATATACATGCATGACCTCTTTCCTGCGTTTGTTTGTGTGCTAAGGTATGTTCAGAGTTTAATGGAGATCTTGGAATTCCTGGAGAAAAGTCCAGACGACCACAGTGCATTAGAAGAGTAAGTCAAAAGTTATTAAATTGGTGCATCTTATGAAAACATCACATTTACCCTCAAAACCACCCTCAAATATTGCGAGACATGCTTATATACATAATTATTTTAAAGCTATTTGTTTATTTGTCTTTTGATTATAGAATAAAATGACCTTGACCTAAAACATGTCCGTCTGACAGATGCTGAGTTTTCCACCGCACAGTTTAACCCTCTTGACTCTGCGCGCAGGTTTGTGGATGCTCTGGTCAACATCCGAAACAGGCACAATGATGTCGTACCCACCATGGCCCAGGGTGTGATCGAATATAAAGAGGTTTTCGATCAAGATCCAGTCACCAACCAGAATATTCAGTATTTTCTGGACCGTTTCTACCTGAGCCGAATATCCATCAGGATGCTTATTAACCAGCACAGTAAGCCCAATACTCACTTAAGTTCCTCAATCATCAAAACATATCTCTGAGTATTGTCCATTTAAATGCTTTTTCTAACTTGGTTTTCAGCTCTTGTTTTTGATGGCGCCACAAATCCGGTTCACCCCAACACCATCGGCAGTATAGACCCTCATTGTGAGGTGGCAGAGGTTGTTAAAGGTACAGTACATCAAATGTATCTACATGCAGTCTGATAAAACCTCAGATCGATAGTAAACCTCTAATGAAAGGCCATTTTGTTTAATTTGTGTGTAGAAAGTATTTGTATTTAATTTATCGTATATTTTGTGTAGATGCCTATGAAAGTGCCAAGATGCTGTGTGATCAATATTACCTCAGTTCCCCAGACCTGGTGCTTCAAGAACTGAACAGTAAGAACTGTAGAAAATCATTTTAAATAGTGTAAAATTATTATATGCTTTTGTTTGATTCAACAGTAATTGTAAGCTCAACAGAATGTGTAAGTGATATGTATCTTATATGGATTGCCTTAAGACAATATTGACATGGTGGCTGCGTTCAGTCTTCAATAACAGTCATTCTAATCCTTTCAACAATTTTCATAAGGTCTGTTGTGTTTTTGTTTTGTTTTACAGCTAATAATAGGAACCAGCCTATTAGCATAGTGTATGTGCCATCTCATCTGTACCATATGCTGTTTGAACTGTTCAAGGTGAGCTACAGCCCATCTCATATTCTGTTCCCAAACAATGCTGGTCACGCGAGGCAAAATGAATGTTGTCATGACGATGTTCTTTCTTTCTCAGAATGCTATGAGAGCGACCATTGAAAACCACAAAGAGGGCTGCAGTCCTCCACCTATTCAAGTTCTGGTGGCTATAGGAGGAGAGGACCTCACTATCAAGGTAATTTGACTTGGAACGCTGGCAATGATTTGTTGCAGAAAACTTTGCGTTTTTCTTTTGTGTTCCGACTCTATTTGTTTAATCCAGGAAACGTGTACTTCAAAAGTTTGACTTTAGTTAAACTAAAGCAATCATTCAACTTAATACACTCAATACTAAAATACAATGTAAATGATTCAGCTGAAATTAGACTCGTCCTATTTTGGCAATGCAATTATAATTTGACTTTGTCCAGCACGCATACGTGCTAATTGTTCCACAGCCAGGCTTTGCATTTGCTACAAAAACAGGTTCTGTGTGCCAGTTCCTTCCTTTCTTCAGTTATCCGATTACAGAATTGTGTCATGTGTACTCGGATAGATTAGGACTGTAGCTTGACTATGCCAAAACCCATGTTTTTTATAGCTGGATTGTAAATGGCTATTTAAACATTCTTATCGATTGTATAACTCAGTCTTGACATAATTGGAGCCTGCAGTTCATTTTCCCATCAGTAAAATGCCAACGGTACAAGCCAGCACACCTGCTGTTGCATAACACAATAAATAAGAGCTGACTGACCTTGTTGTTTGGTTACCTTGACGATTTGCTGTACTTACGCCAACCATTAGTTACCAGTTACAGCCATCAGAGGTCAAAGTCATGCCAAGAGCCTGGCCGTCTTTCTGGCATCTCATACTGTAAATTAGTTTCTATACTGTAAATCTGTGCCTTAATTTACTTGTCCTCCATCTTTGTTTGATTTGCATATGTTGTGGTTGTAGATGAGTGACAGAGGTGGTGGAGTTCCCTTCAGGAAGATGGAGAATCTCTTCAGCTACATGTACTCCACAGCACCAACCCCTCAGATGGACGAGAAGCAAAGAGCTCCCCTGGTGAGACAGCCCTTCATCTTTTAAACTTTAAACATTAAAACTGCAATCTGTGCCTTTTACCTCTCTGTCGCCATCTCTGTTTATAATGTGAAATTGCAGGTTATTTTATGTCATTGTCTTTATGTGCTCTGAAGTCAAATTAAGTCAAACTGATTTTCCTAAAACATCCAACCCGACCACTCAAATTCTAAATCATTTTTATAAACGTAACATTCGAGGTAAGTTAAGGATACCATTTTGATCTTTGAACTCTTATGTATTTGCTTAATAACTAATTTTTGATCACTTGCAATCAAAAACTTACATATTGCAGCTTTAATCCGTTAAACTCTGAATTTAGGCTTTAAAACCTTTAAACATTCCACCAAATTAATATAGTTTATAAGGCCCAACCGCAAAAACAGAACTTTGTAGTCTGTGGTCTTAGTCTCCAGTTAATAATATGACTCACATTTTGTTCACAGGCTGGCTTTGGTTATGGGCTGCCCATCTCCAGGCTATATGCCAAGTACTTCCAGGGTGATCTTCAGCTTTACTCAATGGAGGGCCATGGCACCGATGCAGTCATCCACCTAAAGGTACGTCTGAAACCTGCATAGAAACTTTGGAACCCTTGTGTACTAGAAACACTCCGTTCTCACATGAAATGAGATGATACTTTGTGTCTGAAACATTACATCATGTGTTTTCTCCCTAGGCTTTATCCACTGACTCAGTGGAGAGACTGCCAGTGTTTAACAAGACAGCTCGGCGGAACTATGAAGTCAGCCAGGGGGCAGATGATTGGTGCGTCCCCAGCAGAGAGCCTCTGGACCTGGCTGTGTTCCGCCTGGCGAAGTGAAACGAAACGCACCTCCAGAAGGAATATAAAACAGATCCATGACTGACAGGAGTGAGGTGGGATAGGCATGCAGGGACCGGATGGTGTCCGCTTGGCCTGGCCCCAGCTCTTGCGCTCACTGTGAAGCTGCGTAATCTCTCTGCAATACCGTAGTTGTAGCATGCAATGGTTTTCTTCTGCACCATGACTGTATCATTTACTTTGATTTTGAGAAAGCAGGTTTTGTCACAGTGTTACCTGTAGACCATATGAGGTTTGTCTTCTGTAAAGTGCCAAGCTAATCAGCATTAAATCACTCGTGCTCCTGTTGGAAGACAGTAACTGGGAAGTTCCAGATGTGAAGTGGGCCAGAGGGACAGTCCCAGCAGTGTTAAGGGAAAAGGGGCGTGGCCCTCAAGGCTCGTTATTGGAGCTAGCAACAGGCCTATGCCTGTCTATGTCTGGTTTTGTCCTCACACGTTATTGTATACTGTAGGAGGTTAGGGATCATAGATGTTTTTAGAACTAATATAAATGCACTACAGTAATCTTATTATTTTAAACTTGAAACACAACATGTGTGTGCCGAGCATTTCAAACTCAGTATTTTGGGCATGTGTGTTCATAAACATGCTGAAGCAGTTTAGATACCTCATCAAGAGATAGTTTGCCAACTCAAGACCTTTGCTCAGCCTTTATCAGCTTTAGTTTTGCTTTACACAAAACTAAAAAAGAAACTAAACTTCTGTATGTGTTTTTTAAATTCATTTAAAGCCTTATTTTTGGAAGCATGTCTGCTGTGATCATTTGCTTTGAACTTGCTGTAAAATCTTACATGTAAGGACCATATGTTATACATTTGTTGTCATTTGGTGTGTGTCTAAAACATGTTACGTGTTAATCTATTTTTGTAGAAAAAGATTTGTAAAATCTATTTCAGAAGTTTTCCATCTGAAGCAGATGATGTAATATAGACTGTAAATAAACACTGAGTGGATATTACATGCTGCAGTGCAGTCAATTATGAGTCAACACCTCCTTTTTACTGAACCTGCATGTCTCTCTGTTAATGGTTTGTGAGTTTACTGGTTCAGAGGATTGTGCAGTATGATTAGGAAGATAATGTGTAATGTGAATAGGGAGAGGTTTAAGAATAAAATCTCCTTTGAATCTGATTAAGGCAATAAAAGAGCAAGATAAAAGAGTGGAATGTTATGAAAGATTATGGGTGTTTCCAAAAAACATACTTTTGTTTTACTTTTTGTTTCATCAAAGTTGGAGAGTTTATTTATAAGAGGTCTGGATTACACCCAGCTTTATGCATTTGGAAGACACTTCGTACAGTAGCATCATATCAGAACCTGCATTCCCTGGGTATCGAACCCATGACCTTGACATCACAAGCGTCACGCTTTAGCAGTTGAGCTAAGCAGCTGAAAATGACTGACAGGTGTGCAGTGAGGTACTACGTGCTGTTCTTTTGCTCAGTGGGGCAAAGGTTACATTTCATAGTAAACAACATCCTGTTAAAGGTCACAGGTCAAATGGAAAGTGAGATATCATTGGGGAACAATGAGAGGCATGTATGGAAAAACGACCGCAGAAGAAAACAAGCTTCTCAAGCGCAAGTGTTCCTTAGACCAAGAAGGTCAGATGTGCCGTTTGATGGAATTCAATTATCTTCCGCCTAATATAAAGGATAAAATCAATGTCAGTTTGCCTCCATAGGGTGTTAAAGGGTCCTGCTGGATTAACTTCGAAAAGAGATTCTGAAGAACTACTTCATAAACAAGTGCTGTTATGAAAGACAGCCCCTGTTTTAATATATCACATACCATACAACACATGGTACTCGCTCCTCCATATAAGGTTTGATGGATGACTTGTTTACATCCAGAGTCTCTGCCGTGTGACAACCTTTCCTGTTATCCTGTTTTCTCCTTTTCACCTCTAGCATAATTAATAGATGTTTCGCGGTACTTTTTTGGTTCCCGAGCTGTTTGCGTATCCAAGCATTTAAAAGAAACCCAAACGGCGTGTTACGGAATGTCCAGAGCTCTCAGTTAAAGACCTCTGTGTATAGCAACAACCAACTGTATGGGGCCAGTTCCAGGAACCCTGATAGGAGAAGCACGTCCCTCAGAAAAGGCCATAAACGCTGGTGTGTACGTGTTTGTCTCCGGGGGGAGTCAAACAGGGTGGGGGTGGGGAGGTTGTGGGGTGGGGTACTGGTGAGCGCAGGGTTTATAATATATGCAAACATCTCAAAGCCCACAACAGACTCTAATCTTTCTGCCGCGCGTATCATTCCCCAGGCCTGTTGACTGATTTAGCTTGCTTATGTAAAAAGGTTAGCGCCAGGGTTTCACACCCAAACAGGTAGATTGTTTACCCAGGTGGACTATTGTACTGACTGGACTGGTTTTATCTAATCATACAACCGACTGCTCATTGCTGTACTGACAGTGAGAGCTGAGGCAGCTGCCAGATGCCTCTACATATTACAAAACGATGCCTCACGCTATGTTTTGACAGATAATGAGAGCTGAATGAGCCAAACACAATGTCCTGCTGGTTCTGTTCAGATTCATATTTCCGGATGAGACAAGAGTAGTTTCAATATATTCAGAGGGGGTTTAAGATACCTAATGAAGCGTCAATGAAACTCATTACTGCCGTATTACTAATTTCTCATCCTGTTTGCTGAAACACTTACATTATCATCTGTTTTATTTTTAAATAGTACACCATAGTATACATGGATACATACCAGGTCAATATGGATTATCTCTACCAGGTCTGTAAATTGTGTTACGTAAGTACCTGCCCAGTATAACAGTCATAGCCCAAGCGTTGTGAAACAGGTTAAAGTTCGCCACCTTGTGGGGACTATTTGTAACTGCGGATACGTATTATTTCAAGGCGTGTACTGTGTACTGTGCAACATCCTTCACAGCCACTGGCAATGTCACCTCCACTAGTCAAAACAAGTGCATCCTTACGTTTTGTCTTTACTGTATATATTGTAAATAATTTATATTCTATTTGCACTTCCTAATTGTTTGTGTAAATGGCCAATGGGTTATTCTGAACCCAGTTTTCCTTGTTGTTTTTTATTCATACATTACATTACATTTATACGCTATTAAATCTAATATTGTATAAACAAAATACAATTGTTGTCAGACATCAACTGCACTATTTAGTATTGCACAGAAAAGGACCAAAAATATGACGTGCTTCTGCACAGTCTCACTGTTGCGCTGATAATGCAAGAATTGTTCGCTGCTCTAACCATTGACATGTCTTGTGGTTTTCGAACGATACTTACAAAGGCAAAATCTCCAACAGTCAAATAACTTGTTAAAATTCAATTGGAAAGTACTTAAATGTTAAATCTATAAAAAAGCTGAACTCAAAAAAAAAAACAAATAAACCTGTTTAACAACTTCAACAATTAAGTAATTTGTCTAAAATATTAGCCCAAAGTTTATCTTGATCTTTATACTTGACGATTTTATCGAATTAACCAATTACATTTTTTCTCATTTACATCAATCGTAGTTCTATCTCTGGCATTAATTCATTAGCTGCACACATGCGATGCATTAAATCAATGCATGCAACCATGCATGTATATTTCAACCATAAGTCTCTTGTGAATTTGCATAACCTTTTCTACCATCATTTTTTGCTGACCTCATGAGCTCAAAAACTGCCAGTGGCAACTTTTAAGTGCATGTTAGCACCTTATTTGTGAACAGTGTGACCATAATCTCACATAAGAGAATACTGGTGTGAAAGTCAAACCAGTAACTTCCTTTTGCATAGCAACAGCGTCCATCCTTAAACAGATGCTGTATATAAACTCCACCCTAGTTAACTTGCATAACGCATAGAGATCTGCTCTCTGTGAGAAGGTAAGTTAGCTCTGCCTATAACTGAAGTAAAAAGCTAAAATGTTTAAAAAAAGGTGCAAATCATATAATTTAAGATCATTTAACAACTTAATTAGCTGTAAATCTCAAGAGTATACCCTCAAATGTGCTTAGGGACCTGATAGCAATGACAATTTTTTTTAAATTATAAAGTAGTACTTCAAGCTTATTTATAAGATGCAGATGTACAGATGTAGTTAGTTTTGACCTTATTCCTAGATGATTGCCTTGTGCATCCAAGTTTTGTTGGCTGTGCTGGTGGTCTGTGCAACCGGCACTGAAAATAGAGATATTACAGTAAGCATAAATATTTTTTATCATGAACGCTATAAAAATATAACATAGTTTACACAGTAACTGTGCATGATAACCTAAAACTTGTTATTTTGTGAATGCACTGTGTTCCAGTATACATTTAGTGCTTGGAATACAGGCGACAAACCTTTGCAGGAGCAGCTTGCTATTGTGTACAGGGTAGTGAGACTTTAAATGCTTTTAATATCATTATCTCTATTTCAGATTCAAGTAGAATGATGAATATTGTGTATGTCAATCTCTGCTTTTATTCAGGAGATGGAAAACTTAAAACATGAGCAAGCAGCAATGAGAGAAAGGCAGGACGTCATGAGTCAGGTGACGTTTAAACTGATTGGATTTTGGACATCTTTAGGCATTTGTATTGTAGAATATAAAACACACTGTGTTTATTGTATCTCGTTTTATTATAGGCACTGCCGCACTGTCCGCAGAAACCTCTTGATACAGATGTGGAAACGAATTTCACTACTTTACAAAGCGGTTAGTCGATCATTGTAGATATAAAACGTAGCATTGTAAGACATTTCATTTGCATAGTTTTACTAAACTTTAAGCTTTTACGTATGAGCATTTAGTTCAACATTTTTTAGATCACGAGAAAGAATAATCCGTCTTTTGACAGCGTATGTCATAACCGAGTAACGCTAACTGCTTTGTGGCTTTGACAGAGAGGGACCATACGGTGTATTCCCTCAGCCACATTGAAGATGATGAAGGCTCTGGTGAAGACGAGAGCGATGAAGGCTTTGACCCCTGCTATCGGTATACCGTGTTGGACCAGGCCTGGAGAGCCACCAACTACAGCACCAAAAATGTTTATTGCGACCGTCGCGTGCAGTGGAGGGGTTGGTACCGTCTCTTCTATCGCGGAAAGTCCATCCAGATGCCCGAGAGGTGCGTGGTTAAGAATATGTGCGGCACGCACGCGCCGCTGTGGCTCGTCGGCCGTCACCCGCGGATACGGGACGGAGCGGTCACGCGCAGGGTGTGCGGGCACTGGAGAAACAACTGCTGCTTATTTAAATCCCCTCCTATTCGAGTAAAAGCATGCAAGGGGAATTACTACGTTTACAGATTCGTCAAACCGGTAGCGTGCCATATGGCGTACTGCGCAGGTAAGATGTTTTAAAAAAAAAAAAATCTATGTTTTCTTTGATGAGTGCACGTGCTGTGCGGTACTGACTGTTTCGTTTTTCAGACATCAACACTCTTGTGTGCGGAAGGTGCAGGAAAAGTGAATCTTGTATAAGCAGAGACAAAATCACCTGGATGTGTAGGAAAAACAGAAGGAGAGGTGAGGCCTTTCTCTGTATTGTGAAATCTGTGAATCCTATTGGTTACAATGAATCTGCCTTATAATGACGAATAACGTTACGTTTTGACCTGCAGCAAAAGCAAACGTACATTTTTTCGCCTCCTACCCGGGCCACATCTCTGGGAAAGTGAACAGGATTGTGTACAGTAAAGTATACGTGAATCAAGGCAGGGCTTTCAACAGGCGCACCGGGATATTTAGAGCGCCGGTGTCAGGGGTCTATCAGTTCTTCTTCTCCACGCAAACTGCGGGTAATGGGCCGACGAACCTGTGGCTCGTCGTAAACGGTTATTGGATGGTTGTGTCTCATAGTAATGTTCGGAGCCCAAACTCAGTTGGAAATCTCTCTACGTACATGACGACTCTGCGCAAGGGTGCTACGGTTTATGTGTCCCATAATCGTGGTCGCTCTTGGGCCAACACGTCGTCCAACACCATTATTTTTGGGGGCTCGTTACTAATGGTGAGGAAAATCTAAAAGCATGTAAATGTCAAATGAAGTGTAATACGAACGTGTGTAGTTTAATAAAGGATATGACGTCAGATGTTACATGCAACTGTTTTCATGATGCTGAGCGAAATACTTCAAAAACAAACCGCATTAATATTTCCAGATGCTGTTGAAACCACATTTTAAAGTTTTAAAGCTACTGCAAATTATACATTGTAGTTTTGTTCATTTTTTATTTAAAAAAAACTTTTTTTCATATATTTCTATATCATTATTGTTCATGTTATTATTATCATTATTAAAATAAACTATTGAACCGTTTAAGAACTCTATTGTAAACCACTAAAGCTAAACGTCACATCGTCGTAGTCTCCAGGAAACAGCCGGGGGGCAGCAGAGTCATTGTGTTTGATCATAGAGGATGACACAATGGTCACAGATAACCACACAGAGCAACCTGAAGCCGCATCTTCAGTCCTCATTAAACTTAAACGCGTTCCTGTGTCTTGAGGTTACTGTACACACTTCCACAGCACGTGTGCGTCCACCATACTGTATTAACACCAGGTTTGTTTCACTCATGTTTCATCAAAAACATTTCAGCCGTCAACACGCGCCTGTAGAATCTCAGTGTTTGGATGCCCTTGTCAGTATTGTAGGTAACGTTATAAAAACGTTTTAAAAAGTTAACTGGTAAAGCGTGCAGCGCTGTTAGACAGTTCATTCAAATGTAGGAGATTTTATCCATCGCCTTATATGGCCAAAGGACAGACGGACATTCCAGAGATATTCAGAAACGCACTGACGATGAGTAATTGTTTTTTTTCCCTCGAAAACCGTAACTACGCACATTGCAAAAGCGACTTTACGACGTGGGACGCCAATCGTTTTAAAGTCGTTCATATTTAGACGGTGTAGGTCAAGTCATTTGATGTCATTTGTTTATGTCCAGCACGTTTAAATTGATTTAGGCGCAAACAGTAAATGCACAACGAGTTTAATAGCTTTTGAAAGCAACACGAACGCCAAACGTTGAACTATACCGCAGTCTAGGTAAGAGCTCGTGCAGAACAGTTTTAAGTTCTCGCCCCGAAAGAGGAGGGGCGTCCGAAAGACCGGCGGGACACCATTCGTCGTTACCGAAGCCACCGTGTGATAGGCTAGACGGCTGAGAGAAGTTCACGGAAAGGGATGCGAGGTGCGACGCTCCGTGTAGCGGATTATCGCTTCTTTAACGCTGGGACGCTCTGAAAGTTACGTGTAGTTTCAGGGCGAACGAGGAGCGCGCGAGGCTTGTGTCATCTAAACGCAAGGACGCAACTTGGGACTTCTAGTCAACATAGACAACGTGTGTTTTTATTTCCCTGTAGTACTAAAGATGAAAGCAAGCCGACGAATTGCGGCGTAGGCAAATGTAAACAAATTCATTGTCATGCAATATCACTCCGGTTAGGCGCCGTCGAATTGATTTGTGTATTTGTGGGATATTCAACAGCGAGCTTTACATTTTTGCATTTGTCTATTTCCATCGAGTTATAATTATGGCAGAACACGAAAGTTTAGAGTTCGGCAAGGCGGACTTCGTCCTTCTGGACAACGTGTCTTTGGATGAGTTTATGGCCAACCTCAAACTCAGGTAAGAGGGTAATCCACTTAAAATGCATTTCTGTTGCCATTTAAGAGCAGACAGGTATTAAAGTAGTAATTCTGCTTCGTTTCGGGTGTTAATGTGCAAAGAACTGCCTTTAAAGAAGGGGGCTTTTGTTAAAACGCATTTTCTTAATTCATTACTAGTGTTTCTCTCAGTTTGAGTAAAAATAGTATTTGTGAGGAAGATAATTGAAGAAGGAAAAGTGTGATGCATACGTTTAATTGTGTTTGTAGTATCATCACTGTTTAATTGTCTATGCAATGGGTGGCGTGTAGTTGCTGAACCGGAAAGTACAGAATTAAACTATTCACCTGTCAGGCAGCTTTTGGTTATGTTTGTAACGTGCTAATCACCCGAAAACAAATAAGGTGACAGAACAGGTAACTAGTTACACATCTGAATCGCTGTCATTGCGTAATGTGTGTTAACTACTGTGAACTCTACACGTTTATCATGCACTGTGGACAGATGATGAAGCTCCACTTTCCTGTGTTCTGACACGACATACATTGACAGATGCACGTGCATGTGGAATAAACTACCCTGTCTTTCCCACTGGGTAAAAGTGACGCAATGCAATTCACACCTGACATGTACAATGAACAAATTCAGGCATTGTTGTGTTTGCTGTAGTTATTAGCTTCATACAACTGGATGCACCTGCTTAGCCAGAGTTGTGTATGTCATGGCAACACACACCCCTTTGATTGGCCTTATTGTTTAAACAACTTTGCAGTGGAAATCCTGCCTTTGTGTTTTTGGTGATGTGGATCACATTTCCTTATCAACACACTGTCAATAAGTGACT
>JAZGTJ010001177.1:0-60336 GCA_036877575.1 Botia almorhae | reverse complement strand
TGATATATTTAACTGAAATTTCTTATCCAGACAACCAATGATTTATAAAGGAAAATGATGAAAATTTACAGGGGTGCCCAAACTTTCGCATACCACTGTATGTTAAGCAAGTTTTGATGGACTGCGATTTGATTCATTTGTCCTTCAGGGTTTCTACAGAGCTTAGATACAGGAAACAGCCTTGGGGCTTGGTGAAGGGTTTCATCGAGAAGAACTTTTGGAGTGGGCTAGATGAGAACTTTAAAAGCCTTGGTAAGACCCTAACCTTAAGCTTCACTGACAACGATGTCAGTCCAATTCTGTAATCCCCGCCCCCAGCCCTTTATTTCAAACACTGATGATGAGCCCTCCCACAGTCTTCTCAAGCTCCACCCACAATCATGTTAAGTTCTACTCATTTCTAATATTACATTATTGCTACTACTACTGTTTTGTCAGAGCTGGAGTTGGCAAAGATGGAAGATGCCCTAATAGAATCGCAAAGACCATCTCCTAAAGCTAAAGCAGTGAAGAACTCCCTGAGGCGAAGAAAAAGACCTCTCACTCACCTCCGAACAGCCCATCTAGATGAGAGCCTCAGCCCTGTCACCACGCCAACAGATGAGGAGGTTATTCAACGCATCAAACATGTGGCAGGTCTGTTTATGCACCCAGCCAACCACACACAATAAAATCTCAATATCTTACTTTAAGTCACACAAATCACTGCCTGCGTGCAAAGTTTGACTGTATTGGTTTGTGAATGCTCCTCCCACAGGTTCCACCCAGACAAAACACATTCCTGAGTACACTTCAGGAGGCAGAGTTTTCTGCAATATCTCTAAACCATTACTCATCATCAGCTTTGTGTAAGTACCAGATATTTTTGCTTTACTTTTACTTTGCTTTCACTCCTAATTAGTACTGAGTCTAGTACTAATCATTTTTTATTTATAAAAAGGTGACTTTGCACTTTTTCTTTTTTCTGTTTTCTCTTGCGGCCGGCCTCAGGATCTGTGTAAGGTACATTACTTTACTGATATCAAATATAGATCTATTCTGTTCCGTGAAACAAATCCAATTCACCGCCTGCCAACATCGTCCAATAGCCTTGTGCCATTCTCTCAGTCAGAATCGCTTTCTGTCATCTGTGTGTTAAACCCAGTAAACCCAATGTTGTCTATGTCTCCCTAGACAACATTGTAGTCATACTTTTGACAAGAAGTCTGTTGCAAATGTTGGTAACATAATTTTTCCCCTCATTCTGTACCTCGTTTTGGTGAAATTCAGCAACGTGATAACTTTAACGGAGAAGTAAATCCCAGAATGCACATTTTGTGACAAGTCAAAAAAATTAATCCTTCATTTTTTTAAAGATTTTGAAAGAAACTTTTCCCTTCCAGCTTCGACAGAATTAATTTTTTGCTGAGAGCTTGTCACATTATGTCTAATATAGTCCTATATGAGATACATGACCTGTTAAGAGAGTTCTTGGCTACGTAGAGCATTTACAATCTGTAACTTTTTAAGTTCCGTGACAGGATGCTGCCTATTTAGGAAGCAGGCATCCAAACAGCTCACTAGTTTTTTAATACAGAGCAATGCGTGTTTGTCTAAATGAGACACATTTCACTGTCTGCCCAATCCAACATACAGTAGGATAAATCCCATTCCACTCATCACAACACAATAGCATTTGATATTTCACTCAGTTGTGGAGTTGTTTTTTGGCTCTGTATTTGTGAACTGTTTGTCTGTTGTTGTTTACGCTTTGCAGTCTTTTGCTGCTGGTGTTTCTGAATGTGATGCTGTTCTATAAACTCTGGATGCTGGAGTATTCTGCTCAGAGCCTCAGCAGCTGGCAGAGCTTACACTTACATGAAAGGTACAACACACATGCACATACTGTACTTACATTGACCTTACATTGGCCTGTTCACACTAAAGCAAACATATTCACCTCAGAGATCACTTTGAATCAAAACATACAATCTAAGGGAACTGTTTATAATAGGGATGAAAACCCAGTGATAGAATAAGGAAGTAATTTATTTTACTTATAGTACTTCATGGTTCACTGTTAGTGTGCACAGATCCTTCTTATTTTTGGTGTGAATAGACTTTTACATTTACATTTAGTCATTTAGCTGACGCTTTTATCCAAAGCGACTTACAAATGAGGAAAGGAAGCAACTTCGGTTACAATAAGAAACAACATTGAATAAATTCTATACACATGGCTCAGGTTTTTCAACACAGTTTAAGAAAGGAAATTATTATTATTTTTTTTTTCATGTAGAAGTGGGGGTGAGTTAGTAAATTAGTCGCGGAAGAAGAGACGAAAAATGAGTTTTTAGTTGTTTCTTAAAAATGGCTAATGACTCGGCCATTCTGATGGAGATATGGAGTTCATTCCACCAACCGGGCAGAGTGAAAGAGAGAGTCCGGGAAAGTGATTTCCTCCCCCGTTGGGATTACACACAAACACTCCTACACTTCCTTGGTAGACATTTGTATATTATTGGGCAGTAGTGTTTCTGTGGGTATGTGCGGGTATTTATCTGTGCAAATGTGTTCTAGCAGTAAACTCCCGCAGACACAGATGGAATGGGCTCAACTCCTGGAGTCTCAGCAGCGCTACCATGATGCAGAGCTGCATAAATGGAGAGAGATCATCAAATCATCAGTACTGTTATTGGATCAGGTACAGTCTACAATACACACAGACATATATACACAGGTGTGTTTTGATTAATTCAACAACAAAGGAATTTAAATGCAAGTGAATGTATGTATGTTTATGCCTTTATACAGATGAAGGACTCTTTGCTGAGGCTACAGAAAGGGGTGGGGCTGCAGGATTATAACTCAGATTCAGAAGAGAAGAGTCGTCGGTATTACTGACAATTGCTCTCCAGGCCAACAGGGCGCGCTGTGCAATGTAGAGCCACGTATGTGAGTTTGTGTCTACAAATGTGTGTACTTGACCACAAAAGGCAAATAACAAAGGGCCCATGTGTACATGTGACTATGCATACCAAACAAAAGAAACACTTGACAGAAACCAGAAGTAGAGATGGACCATTTACTGCCATTGACCGATCCAAGAAGGACAGTCAACAACTTGGCCCCACCCTGGAGGGAAACAAGAAATGGGGCCATATCTGTCCCATGGAATTATGGGAAGGTGTGCAATTGTGGGCCTATCACTGTTGCAGATTTCTCCTTGATATTCACACTCTGAATCTGTTACTGTATGATCTGGTCAGAGGAATGAAATAAAATGGAAACAACAAGGAACAAGGAAATGAAGAGCATGCTTTTTTAAATTTCAGACCTCTTCAACACTCCTTTATTTTTGAAGTGGTTTTAATTTTATTGGTTTATACAAAGGTTGAGGAAAAGAAAATATTTGTATTGACCTGTAATGGCAAAGCTGCACTGTCCCTTTATCACAGAAAGCATTGCAGTAAATGACATCATTATGACATTATGAAATCTGGCTCACTAATGCTGTATTATCAGGGCTGGTTTCTTTGATAATGCTGTGCTAGATGATTTCATTTCGTAATTCAAATGCTAATGTTTTTAAACATTATGTTACAGGCAGGCCCACACAGAATCAACTGTTAGGTATTTATTAAATATTTCAGTCAGTCCTTTTAGCTAACAATAAGGTCTGGGCTTTGTTTTATGTATGTGATCAAAGCTATTTTGCAGAATTCAGCAGATAAACTTGGCCGGTGATTTAAAAAAAGATTAGATTGTAAATCTGAAATAAATACTAATTTGATTCTGCATGGGCCCAGTTACAGTATATGATGCACTTAGAAAGGTGAGGTCCTCGCTCTGCAGTTGCATTGGCTTACAGCTTTTGCACAAGGGCCATAGACCTTATATTTTTGTCAAGTGTGCATCATTTAGTGCTGTGCTACACTATAATAGGCCAGTGAATAATTGTGTAAAGGGACATGGCAGCAAGGGGTTGGATGAGTTTTACCTTAGTGTTTCATTACTAAACTGTGATATCTTTTGATTTATTTGAAGATGTAGGAAATTCTATGAATATGTTTGAAATGCATACTTTATTCAAAATTTAATATATATTTCAATATATAAAAATAGAGATCATTGCAGATATTTATTGTTAATTTATGTACATAGGACACTTATCAAAGCTCTAGACAGACTAAAGAGTTTATAATTGTTAAACTGCGTTTTCTTCATCAACACGCACAAGGACGTTTGAAACGTATGTGTGTGTGTGTGTGTGTGTGTGTGTGTGTGTGTGTGTGTGCGCGTACGTATTGTAAGCATATAAACAAGTGGTGTCTATTTTGGTGAATGTACGTACAAGTGTATGTTTATGTGAAGTTTTAAATCATTCCACTTTGTATGTCTTGTGTCTTCCTATTGGCACATGAAGCCAAACTGCCTTTTTCTTGCCTAGTAGCTCAGTCCAATGGGCATCTGTTTACACATCTGCCTGGCTTCAGAAAGCTGAGCGGTCAAAAACTGGCTAATTTTCTTTTAACCATCTTTAGCTCAGCCCGAACTCATGCACACACACTTTTCCAGCTTTGGCAGCATTCTTGTTTTTTGTTTGACTTTGAACTGCAGGAAACAGCAGTCTCACTATTCATTCACTTTTAATTCATCTTTGTCATGTTAAATCAGTCAAATTAATGAGACATGAGGGATGAGAAGTGGTGGTGATATACTGTATTTTTTCCTTTTTTGGGGGGCATAAATGCTCTAGCCTAAACCAAATATAGTATTTATAGTCGGTAGAAATTATTTATATATGAAATGCAATTGTTTCCTTTTTATGCAGACTGGGGTCAATGTAAGAAGTGAAGAGAGGTGGCACTTTATGTCTAAACATTTTAGGACAGAAAGCCTAATATAACTATGTTTGCTGGCACATTGCTGGTAGGACATATGATGTACTTTAACACTCCAGCTACAAAACCAGATGGTGTTGTGTTGATGAATGTATGCAAGAAAGGTCTTTTTATCCAATCAAGCATCTTCAGTCACTTGATAAGAATCATGACTCTGATGGAGTTTTTGGATCTTTCAGATCTTTAGTGTTTCTCTGTTCAGTGTTTGAAGCAGGTATTGGATTCCAGATATTACGTTTCTTGCAGTTGAGCTACTGAGATATTTACAGTTTTTACATTTTCTGCCGGTGCATTACTGTATTAAAATTTTTCTCATTTAAAAATATAAACATGTTGGCATTAGTTCTCATCTGTGTTGTTGTTAGGTGTGTATTCTGCAACATGGTTTTGATTCCTCTTTATTTCACAATGTGTGTTCAGATAAGAGTATAGATGGATTGCTTTGCTCATGGTTTGGTGTTTTGGAAATGTTGAACGCTAACCTTGATTGAAAAAGCAAATGAAATCTCTGTCACAATCATAGTTACTGTACTGTATGTGCATGTTTTTTTGAATGTCTGTGAAATTGCTTTTAATGCATTTGAATACATTCATCCATGAAACACCCATTCTTTTTTGCTAAAAAGGAAAAACAATTCAAAAACAGGCAAAAAAATATTTTAATTACCCATTAAACATTATTGTTGGCTCCATGACATGAGCACAGTATGATTAAATTTACTTTTAGTCTGATTATTATTTTGTTCATATGCAGCAACTTACCTTGATGTACAGTACCGATCAAAAGTCTGGAAACACTCATTGTTTATTCATTTTTTTTACATTTTAGAAAAATAGTAAAGTCATCAAAACTCTGTTATTATGAAATAACACAAATGTAACTTTGAGAATTATGTTTTGACTAATTTACAAAAACAAAATTCTTTTTATCTCCCAGTTTTTTGGAGGAATCATCTTGAACTTTTTAGAGACAGTTTTTTTTCATTATTTGGTCCAAATCCATTTTAAAAACATTTTTTTAAATTTAATTGTACATTTATAATACCAGAAATTAATATGTTGCCACAATTATATTTTTGTCTACAATAATAATTTTAAACATTTAAGCAAATGGCTTAAGATGAAATTCTTTTAGGATGATATGAAATATTTCAGTTAAGTGTTTCCAAACGTTTGACCGGTAGTGTATTTGACCAAAGATTTGACCAAGTTTGCATTTGCAACTGAAAGTTAGTTGTGCTCTCACAACTACTGTGAATACACTATTGGGCAATCAAAAGTGTTGATGATAAACACTTGCTTCAATACAGATTAAAGACACTATTCTAAATTGTTTTACATCTTTAACGTGCTATTAGGTTTTAGTTTCAATGGAGAATACAAACTGAAATCATTTCCACATTACCTTGCAGTACCATGTTTGACAACTACATTAAAGAATGGAAGTGTTTTGGACAAACTCACAAATCAATTTTCCTGAAAATGTTCTGATTAATTTCTGTATTTGCCCATCTGTGGCATCCCTTAACTGGTGTAGCAACAACTTTCTTTGTTTTTCTTTTTAAGATTCGTTTTCATCTTTAGAGCAGGCTGATTTGTACATGATTCCATATGCACTGTTTGTCTATGACAATATCTGCAGTGTTCACTGACACACGGAAAAAGAACTGTGCTGTGCACAGTTTCCAGTCTTACCAACAACTTTGTCTAACAGAGACTGATTCAATGGCTTTCTGATCTATGTGAAGTAGACAGATTACAAATAATAATAATAAAAAACTGAAAAACATGCCTTGTGTCGGTTCTTTCATGTATGAATTTAAACCTGATGTTTCATAATATCTGAAATGTTTTGTTTTATCTACAGCCAGATGTTATGCAGAAATAATGAGCAAATATTATTTGATATAGAACTACAATGTTTACATGTTATGTATAAAATGTGAAGAATACTTGTTGTAATTTATAATCTAGTAACAATGCACGTAAGGAATATCAAGTTGCGATTGATCACTACCCGTGGTCTTTATACGTATAACCACTAGATGGAGACATAATCAAATTCTTTGATTTCATAATTTCTAGCTCTATTGTACCAAATGTTCAGGTTGCGTTAAATGGTTCATAGCTTTTACAACAGGTACAAAATGTTTTCCTTAAAAATTACACGTCCAAAAATTTAGTTTTTAGTAGGCTATTAGATAAATATGGTGAACACTGCAAAAATTATTACAAATGCGTTTATTCAGTAGGCTAATTAACTGTAATTTTAAACAATTTTATTTGTAGGGTGCCTATAATATTACCATATACTGTTGGCAGCGCATTAATAAATGACGTACATAAATACTGTTTCCTGTCACTGCTACAAATCCGAATTATTTTGGAAGTAATAATAATTAGCCTCATTATGCTATCCACGCATGAGTTTTCCTGTCGTCTAACCTGTTAGTTGGTGATAGTGAATAAATTACGAATAAAGAAATAAATCATCTCCGACGTTCTGTTCATTCATTCATTAATTACTGCTTCGTGCCTTATTATGGTTGAGCGCACGAAGCTCTGCCACTGTCTGCTTGCACACGAGGCTACGGAAGACTGACCAATAGAAGTAAGGGAAGTCCTGGTGTGGGTGGGCAATATTGCTTGGGAGGGTGGAGAATTGAATGATTTAACCAATCACAGTGGACGGGGCGGAATATTCTAATAATCAAGACACACCTAGCGGTACAGCAATGTGAAATCCAGATACCTAAATATTGTCCGACCGCGTCAATGTTAGGCAAAATACAAAAACTAAATAAGCATTGTGTCTCCTTGTTAGGTGGAGAGAATTAGGTGTTAGGTGCAAAAGTATTCTGCAGGCTTGCGCGGATCATATTGAATGATTTATTGCTTTTGTTCCGTTGGGAACGGTTAAGTGGACTCCTGGTGAATCACGGGATTCATGTGAGTATGGAAGCAGAGCGCAGTCGGAATAAAGAGCGAATTGAGATCAGTTTGGCGTGGCTGTGTGAACTGGAGATGTTAAAGGAGAGACAGGAGAGCCTGTTTCTGGGTGCACTAGCGCTTGGGGACACAGTGCCAGGGTGCCCGGCTTGGGGTGATGTCGGCCCGGCCCGCAGCAGCAGAGAGCAGGAGCAGCTGACTTTAAGACGACAGCTGGTAGGTGCAACATTCCAGATTGTAACTGATGTGGCAATAATGTCATTTTAAAACTCCCTCCAGAAGATCAGCGTCAGTCAGTGAAGTTGTCCATCTACCTAAAGTGTGGGAGAAAGTTTAAGAATGGCGGAGAAATGAGTGTCAAATGCACACAATCAGTGGAGGTGCTGAAAAGCCAATGAAGTGTACAAAAATAAGAGGCATTTTAAAATAAAATGTAGTTTATGTTGTTTCTATTTGAGACTTGAACACTGCCGTTTCGCTGCAGGTTTTGATTATAAGGCAAATGATGCCATTAACAATGAACTGTGCATTATAAATAAAAGCAGCTTTTAGCGTGTGTAAGTGCCGCTTAAGACAGCTTTGATTGATGTATACATGTAAAAGGGGCGGGGTCTCCAGTTGTTTAACTGTCTATTGTTCCCCGTCGCATGGATTTACCAAATCCTACTTTGTCTATTGAATAATTTCTGTATTTGTCATTATATTTTTTCCAGTGTTTGTTTTGCGGCGTAATTGTTTAATTTTAGTAATTATAACAATACTCGTTTATTCCGTTGATGAATATTAGGTCATTATGATGATGAATATTAGTATTAGTGTTTATAATTCTGTTGTTCTGCTTTTTTATTTTTAATCTGTATGTTAATTCTACATGGAAAGTTGCAGAAACACACTATTTTCCATTTAATCTTTACAAACTATCTGAGTTCATGTCTTTTCATTACCTGCCCATCAGTTCCCCTGCCTCTTGGGTTAGGACCTCACTCTAACTCAGTTTTCAATAAAGGGCCCGTGAAAAGGCGGTGAGAGAAATCAAATAAGCAGCCGTCTCTTTTTCCCAAGAGTTTTACCCCCGTAGATAGATCAGACAAAAGGCGTATGGAGCGGAATACTAATAAGTCAGACTCTCGCGGGAATCGGGCGCGTGCGGTAGAGCTTTAGACGCGTCACCCAAATGAGCTGTCAGCGGCGCGCTTCACTGGCCACCGGGATACAAACTGATGAGAACTGCGCTCACCAAAACATCTTTCATTAAGCCCTTAAAAAGACCAATTAGAAGGCCATTTGGCGAGGTTATTTCCAGATATGATAGAGGTTATTTATCTGTCTGTCTTTCTGTCTGTCTATCTATGGGACTGATTATAAATGCAGTCATTAATCATAGAAAGACAATCAATTTTATCTCCTCAGGCAATTGCAGAGGACCGAGGTGTGTGTGGTGTTAACACAGCCCTGCGGGTATCATGTAATCACACATCCATCCTTTAATTATACAATTAGCAACATAACTGGGGGAAATCCTCACGTCCCTAGTTGTTTTATGTTAATATCTGTGCTTTAAATCATTTAGACGTGCCACATATTTATTAGTATATGTTCAGCTGTACCCAGTAGTGTTTGGGAAACTGGATTACAGAAGCTTGTTTGCACATACCACATGTGGGCAAACACAACATCAACCCTCAAGGCCGGAGTTTCTCTGCTCTATGTGTGCATGCGCGTGTGAATGTCTGTGCTTGCAGTAATTAGTGCAGTTTAGTTTAGCTGCTAGTTTACACTGTTGGCGAGACATATGTGCTGATAAATGGGGGCAGGGTGGTGTGTGTAATTGTGTGTGGTTGGGGGAAAACTGGTCGTGTCCCATATTGGCACATTAAAGGCAAGGCGTGCACAGCAGCCAGATAATGAGAGTACATGTGCAGCCTGATCTCCCTCAGGTCCTGTCTGTTTCTGTGATAATCAGATAGACTGCTGCCTTCTGCATCTATGATACATTTGAGGCAAAGACATCAAACCAGGTGATCTGTCATGCTGTCTTAAGACAGTCTATGGAGATTAATTGTAAAGCTGAATCAAAGATCCCCAGGAGGAAAACAAGGCGAGGTTGAGTCATGGACCGAACTGAGAATAGCAAACATAATCTTTCAGATCATCAAAACTGGATTATGCTTTTAGCACAGTGTGAACCTATATAGGCTCTGTTTAGTGGCACAGTTTAAACATTCAAATCTGTCTGGCAGGCCTGAAATTCATTGAATTGTTTCCTGATCCCCCCCCCCTTTTATTTCTTTCTGCTTTTCCCACGTGTTTTCTTTTTATATTTTGTAATTTTCTCACATGCCTGGGCTTTGACCTTACCCTCTAACCCATGCTGCTATGGGTATGTGCAAAAAGATTCTTAGAAAAAAACATTGTTCTTGGAGGTCTTTTTTGGTCATGAAGACACAGTGGATTCAGGCAGAGGACCAATGAGTATAAAATACAGCTAACCTTGATTGCACTGGATTTTATTTAGGGGTATCAGAGTACAGGGGACTGAATACAAATGCACACCATACTTTTCAGATTTTTATTTGCTTAAAATTTTATAAACCATGTATCATTCTCGTTCCACTTCACAATTATGTGCTACTTTGTGTTGGTCTATTACATAAAATCCCAATAAAAAACATTTACGTTTGTGGTTGTAATGTGACAAAATGTGGAAAAGTTTAAGGGATATGAATATTTTTGCAAGGCACTGGATCCAGCCCATTTCACATTCCTTTATTGTCACAATAATGACATAACAATGCCCGTGTAATGATAGTTTCTTCCAATTTAGATGCAAGAAACATTGTTAACATTTACTTTCCTTAATTCATACAGGTCATTTGTAGGACTTTGTTTAGCACTTAGGATAGTGGTTTATGGAGTACTTTATGATAATTTGAAAAATGGGGAAAAGTAGGACACCTAAATGCAGAAAAATGCTCTAATGCTCTCAGCTGAGTCACCATCATTACAGCAGACTTATATGTGACAGCGAATTATGCATCGCTTTTAAAGGTGCCAGGATATTTTATGTGCTGTAAATGAACAGAAATCACATTACATTCCATAAAACATTATCTCTGTGATTAATGAAGTATGTATATGCTTTTACATTATTCATAGTTTGTACTTTGTGTTCGTCCTCCAAAAACTTTCTGTGGTGTTCAGCAAAACCGGCTCCAGGGCGCCCCTAGCCTGCTGATTCTGGCACTGCAAGAGCAGCTCAGTGAGTTAAGAGTGGATACAGGACTCACATGTGTACAGAATGCAGAGGAGCCAGACAGCCCCAGTGCATCCACCTCAGGTACAGCATGACTCATTTATCAGATGTGAAGATTGTTTATTCTGTAATTTGTGTTGGGATGTGTGCTGGCATGTCAAGGTGTATTGGCTTATTTGTTATGAAAAATCAGGCAAGATTATATACCTGATAGATGAAGACTAATAACATTTTACAAAAGAATTCAACTTATTTTGATTTCCCAGGGTTTTATGATCAAAGTGAATGTCTGTCTCCTCCACTCCGTACTTGTTCCTCTCCAAACCGTGCTGTCTCCTGTCACAGGCCTAGATCTGTGGGTGAGTGTCTGCTTTAATAACATCTCACACCCAACATCTGTTTGTACTCTACTGCATTCATTCTTGCTCTCAATACTTTGAGTTTTTATAATGAATTATCCTTGGTTCTTGATGCTTGCTAAGGCTAAAAACAATAGTGTTCTATTATGCTGAAAACAAAAAATTACGTTAGCTATGCTTTGTTAGTGTCAAAAATAATAATGCTCAAATCCCTCCAGTTTAGTTTAACACTAAAGGATTTACTGTATATAGGTTCTCACCCTGTGAATATGTTTAATACCACATTTTGAACAATATTTAGAAATATATTTAATTCTAATAATAACAAAAGTAGTGTTTATTAATGCAAGGTCTTTATATCTACGTGTTGATAGATGCCTACATGCTCGACTGGGAGGGTCATATGGAGCCCACAATACAGACCAGCCTGCCCCGCTCATTTTCTGCACCATACCCCCCACTAGAGGGTATAGCTGAGGGAGTAGAGGAGGAAGAGGAGGATGAGGAAAGCACTCAATGGACTACGGATCAGATGGAGGAAGTTGGTTCCTTGGCTGATGAGGATAGAAACCTTACACCTGAGATGAGCCTCATCGCAGACACAGAGGGAAACCCTACAGTCAAGACAGATGATGGCCCGACAGCAGAGGACATCCAGCAGGCCATACGTGTGGAGACATACATCCTGAGTCTCCTGCAGCGTCGACACCTCAGATCCACACCAGAACTCAACTCTGATAACAGTCTGTGGCAACAATCATACTCGCCCAGTTTTCCAGACCTTTCACATCAACCAGAATGGCAGGAATGGGCAGCTCTCTCAGAGGAGGAGAACCAGGAGGAGGCCCAGGAGGGATATTACATAAACTTTCCTAATGCCCAGGCTCGACCAACTTCTTTGGGTAGTGAGGAGCCAGAATCCTCCCTAGAATTGGATCAGTATGGAGTTGCAGAGGTGAGCTCCAGCAATGATGAGGTTGACTTACCTCAGCATCAACAGAACTATCCTGAACACCGCCCAACAATCTTAAATACCATGAAACCACACATTCACACTTGCTGCAATCAAACCTGCTCAGCTATGTCATCAACTCCTGAGTCCTGTGATCAACCACAGCCCCTTTCTTCTCAAGAATGGGCTCTTCTTCGTTCTTTAGTCAGACGAGGTTCAGGAGAAAGGTGGACATCTGGAGTAAACAGACATACCAACAAAACCAGCCGCTCTCGGTCAGAGGATGGTTCGTTCTCTCATGAATGGGCCACCCCAGGAGGGCACAAATATTATACAGTGGGACGGGACATGGGCAGGCACCCCAGTGACAAATTTTACACATCCAGTCAGAGGCTTTGGTGCTCCTCAACAGATCTCAGTCAAGAGGAGAACAAGGAAATTTTCAGAGGGGAGGGACACGAGATAAAACAGAACCATTTACCTGATCGCACTTTCAAACACACTTCCGTTCAGTTCATGGAGCAGGACCAGAGGGTTGGAAAAAGGTTGGAGACTGCTGTTGAGCCAACAGATGGTTCTGACTCCAGTCTGAGTGAGACTTTCTCCCCTGGAACCAGTTCAGTGTCTAGTGATTCAGATGAGAATGGAGGACTGGTGTGGCCTCAGCAATTGCCTCCCCGCTTGCCCCCATTTTCCTCCACCTCCCAGAATTCCCCCAATGCTGTGGTAAAGATTAAAGCCTCGCACGCGCTTAAGAAAAAGATCATGCGTTTTCGTTCAGGCTCTCTTAAACTCATGACCACAGTCTGAGTCTGACTATACCAAATACATGATGAACATCTCTGCCCACTTTTTTAGCACTTTGCTATATTTTAAGAGTACAACCAAGGCTGTTCACCACCACTAATACCCTAGGCTAGCATTCGTGCATTATTAGCAATTGCGCTTTATCATTTGATAAAGTTTAGATTTAGGTGATTATAAGCTCAGTAAAACTCTTATGATTGCTAAACAGAAATTTTGTTCAGATCATATTGAATGAATGTAAGGAAGTCATGGATCTCATAAATATAAATGTTTATCTCATAAAAAAAGATTTAATATCTCAATTGCTTTTCCCACGTAGCAGTGAGATTAAATGAAGAGCAAATTGTATAACATGCATATATGATCTCAGATATTTCTTAGAAAAACTATTTTCTAGAGTGTTGCATCAATTGTCTCTAATTATTCATAAAAAAGACCCAGAAATTTCACGTCTCCACTAGTTTCTGATTATTGAAGAACATTTCTCATCAAACGTATCCATAACCAGATCATAGTCTTTATACTGTGATTATAAAGATCATCATTATGTAGCTTATTCATATTAGAGGACTGTAATATTTTATTTTCTTGCTGCTACACAGCCAGACTCCCTTAACTGTGCCACACATGTAAGGCGAAGGGACCCATACTCAACATGTAAATAACTTTTAAGTGTGGTGTGTTATTGAATATGACTTGCCTGCTTTTAATATTTCACCACCTGTTTTCACTGCCACAGTGTATTTTTAAGAGTTTATAATGTAGTCTGAATCTGTTTCTGCTTGTTGCATGTTCTTAATAAAGTGCATTTAATAAATATTGCATGTATATGATTTAAAATAATGTTAGATGGGGGAGGCTGAATGTCTTTGCAAAATGAAAATGAACTTCTGTGATTGTCCAGTTGTCCACAGGTCTAAAAATTATAAAACAACAAATTGTGTTTTATAGAATGAGGACTTTTAACAAAGCACCAATGATGGTACTGCTAAAAACCCATGAACTGAAATACCAAACCATATTATTAATTATTAAATGTTAGTAATGACAAGTTCTATAATACAGTTACCTATAATAAAAAATATAAGTATATTATATATGTATATTAAATTTTTATAAACCTATAAACCTTATAAATTGTAATTTTCACCATATATATTTACAAAAAAAGGAAAACAGTAACAATGCAGACTTTAGCAACATAAACAAATGCAGGAGAGGTTGCATTATACTAATTGCTCAGTTTGTTTTTGTATTGTTATTAGTTGCCATGGAGTGCTGATATATTTAGCTGCCCTATGTTGCCCTGACAGAACGAAAATGCTGTTAGAAAATAAAAGTTGCTAACTCAGGTCCAGATTTCCTAATGGTCTTGCAACATTATGGACGTTACGGCATGTAGTCAAGTTTATTATTCTTATAACATTTTTTTTCTTTGCGAACTAACACAACTTTAAAAAATTTTGAAGCCTAAATACAATCAGCAGAGATTAAAAGCTAACCTTTTGTTATAAACAAACTACACAACAGCCACTCAGTTCTGATGTCATCTGTAGTACCATTAAGGAACTTGTTAGTAAGCAACTTAGTAGTGTCTTTTTAAAGACATGTAAAACTTGAAAAAGTCATGAGTGGTGTGTTACTGGTGTGTTTTATGTTAACCACTGACCTTATTTTAAGCGTTGAACAAAAAACATTTACCACAGACCTTATTTTGATTAACCAAAAACACCTTCAAAAACCTATTGACTTCAGGACGAGAGAACCAAAAGTGCTAAAATTCTAACTAATTTCCGGGTTTCACCTACAATAATGCATCATCCCTGCAGCTTTCTATTAAAGTGTTTTACTGGAAAATGAAAATTCTGTCATTAATTACTCAGCCTTGTGTTATTCCACACGTAAAACCTTTATTTACACAAAAAGAGTGTTACTGAAGTAACACAAAAAGAGTTTTACAACTCTTTGATGAAATCTGAGAGCTTTCTGACCTCAGGAAAAATGTGACTACAGTGGTTCAACCTTAATTGTATGAAGTAGCGTGTATATTTTTTGTGCGCAAAAATGTGTGTTGTTTGTTTACTAGAACACCACAGTGCATGCGTGTGGTGCTGACAAAGGAGCCGGCATTCTGACATAGAACCCAGGAGGCCTAAACAATTAATAATAATGAATAATCCTCTATGTTGACATGTGCAGACATATTTACGAAGATTGTACAGTGTGTGTCTTTCTCTGTTTGTAAACACAAAGCAGCCACTCTGGGTTCTACATCAAATCATAACGTCCTACAAATTGATCAAATTAATGTTGAACTACTGTGGTCACATGGACTAATTTAATGATGACTTTATTACCCTGTGGGCCTTGAAAGTGATATTTGTGTTACTGTCTATAGGGAGGTCAGAAAGCTCTGAGATTTTATCAAAATATCTTTTTGTTTTCTTTTTGTTTGTGTTCCGAAGATGAATGAAGGTCTTACAGGTGCGGAGCGACATAAAGGTGATTCATTAATGACAGAATTGTAATTTTAGGGTTAACTATCCTTTAAATTACTAGCACAAGTGTATGTGTGTAATTTATTTTTACTGACCTTTATTGGTTTGTTAATCTCATGCGCAGCAGTCATTTTAAAACCCCAAAGTAAAGGACACGCCTGGAAATTTCTGTTTTTAGTAAACTCCACCTTTTTGTAACATTTTGAACTTTTGTAGCTTTCAGTTTTTTAAGGAATTTTAAAAAGAATACATTTGTGTATTGTATACTTTTTTGATAAGATATCAAATGTACATTTTTTATTTAAAAAGGCCGTCCTCACTGCATCCTGTCTCTATTAAAATACTAGTAGCATTAATATTATATAATTCTTGAGCTGTAGAGCAAACAAATGCATTTTATGTTCTAAGGTCAGAAAATGACTTTGTAGTGGCACATTGCTGTCAGTACTGCGGTTCAAGTAAGATGTATTCATGGGCTTAAAAATGTTCCCTGTCTTCTTTTCCCTAGATCTGCCACATGGTTTATTACTGCCAGCTATTTTCTGTCTACTTTGGATAAAAGCACCTCCTAGATGCATAAAAATGTAAACATTTTCAATGGAAAGCAGTTGAAACCTGCTAGTAAATGTAGATGAACTATTAAACGCTTAACATATTTTGTTTTTATCACTATTTATGTAGGATTTGCTTTTGTAAAAATATTTTAAAAAATCAAAAATCTACTTTCTACGACTTACTAATTATTGTATTTTCCTTATTCACTGTTTCCATAGAGATTAAAGAGTTCTACAACATGACCTTAACCAACAGTTCTGGAATTTAAAGTAACAAGACAAAGATGTGTATTTAACATCTTTAATGAACTACAAAAAGAAGCATTGCAAATGTTGTAATCAACTAAAAAAATGAAAAAAATAAAACCTTAGATTTGCAGTTGTAGATTATAAGTGTAAACCACTATATTTAAGCTTGTAGCAAAATACTCAATATATATATACATATATAAGTACTTTGAGAGAGTAGGTTTATAAAAAGGTTTATAAATTATCTTTGGTAATTAATGGTATTTTTATTTCCAGAATCCAACAGTTTTGAGTACTTTAAGTGCACATGAAGCAAAGATGGATGTAAAAAATGTGACCATTTGGATAACTGGGAATGCTAACTCAAGGCATATTGTAACTTTTTGTTGAGATCCATATGTCCATGCAAGGGTTCACATGGGTTTCTCCCTGAAAGTATTGCCATCGGTGGTTGTCTTACTGCTTGCAGTCATGTTTACATGAGTGAGTGGTGCCTCTGTCACAAAGTGAAGCACACTACGTAATGAGCTAATCAGATTTTCTTTAAAACCACGGCCAAGACACACATAGAGTAGAGGATTCAGGCAACTGTTAATGTAAGCCAAGCAGAGTGCTAGCACGTGGGCTAAACGCAGGTTAGCTTGTAATTGTACTGATTCGTGGTACATTATCAGTTGAAGGAGATCTATGACGTGTAGAGGAAGCCAGCACAGAAAAAAGCTCAATACCAAAGCAAGGATTACACGCAGTGTCCGGGATGACTTGTCATTGCCCCTTTGGCTTTGCCCATACCTTGTTGCCCGGTAAACCTTCCAGTGGCTAATACAGATGATCAAGAATGGTAACAGAAAAGACAGGATAAACCGGGAAAGAGTGACAACCCAGGCATGACCGAGGCTATGATAGACACTATCGCACAAATTCTTGTGACCTTGTTTATGTTCCTCCATGTGGGCAAATTGTGGAGAGCTACCCAAGAGAGCCAGCAACCAAACAACCAAGCAGGCACCCCGGGCTAATTTCGGATTTCTCCGGTTCTGGCACCACACAGGCTTGGTCACCAGTAACAAGCGGTCCAAGCTGATCAAAACCAAAAGCAGAACACTGCAGTACATCATCATGTAGATCAGACCATGTAGTAATTTGCAAGCCAATGGACCAAAAGGCCAGTGTTTGTCTTGAGCAAGTGGTACCATCAGCAGAGGCAGAGATAAGCAACACAACAGATCAGCAATGGCCAGATTGAGAAACCACTGGGCATTGACGGAGTTTGGCATTCGGAATGCAGTCACCCATACCACTAGGCCATTGCCCGGGACACCCAACAAGAAGACGATGCTGTAGCAGATAAGAGAGAACCAGTGTTTTGCACCTATCACAGACACTGACTCGTCACTGGGGAATGGCACATAGGAGCAGTTTTCAGGTCCACAGTCAGTATTATTAAAGTCAAAATTCCAAAAGTCCATGTCACCCATTGTGGCTGTGAAATATGAGAAAAGAGACAGAAATTAAAAAAAATAAGAGGTAGAATAACACATGGAAAGCACAATATGTCACAATATGAAAGTTGTATTTATGTTATCACAGAGTATCAGTCAAAAATTGCAAATCACTTTGTAACCATTTAATTTTGTGTTAAAAGTGTTATTAAGGTCTTTTCTTATTAAATTGACATTATGCAAATAACATGTATAAATAAAAATAAATTAAGATTGATATTACAATTTAAAAAACGAGTATTATTCTGATCCTGTGAAAATTAAGATCAAATGGTCAAAAAATTACCTCTCTGAATTAGTAGTTATGAAGTTGTGTGTCTCCTACACTGAAAGTAGCACAGAAGTCTTCACATTCAGCTTGTTTTTAACTGTTGAACTACATAGGAAACAGTTGCAAAATATTGTGCCAAACCCTTTCCTTAATGATGTTGTGTAAGCACTTTTTACAAGTTTGTTGCTCTGTGCGGTTTGTTGCCTTTATGAATGTTTGTAAAAAGTACTCTTTTATTTGTAGTTCTTCTCAATAAATGTACCTTTCTTACATTAACTGTTTGGTTTATTAAAACCTTTGAACACACTTGCAATTGAAACTATACTTAAATAATAAATATACATAAATAATATACACAAACTATGAAAATTGCTGTTTAGTGGCAGGGTGATTCATAAATTGATTTACAAGAATTTAACTTTAAATGTAACTTAGGGTTGTATTTCTGGTTTCATTTAAATGTTTATGGGTGGTAGATGCATCAATTGAAACCAGTGTTCATTTGTTTATATTTATTTCTGTCCAGAAGTGCATTTGGTTACAATTCAGTTAGCTATAACTGTACTATATCAACACAAAACTCTAGGTAAAAAATTGACAAATTGAGTTGAAAAACGTTTGTTAGAGAGTTTACTGTAACGTTAGGGTTAACATTTACATCACCATGATTGCTCTGTTTTGCAGAACATGTGCATATTACATACATTACAAAAAATTACAAAAAACATGTTACCATGATACTTCCCTTTTCTGATTATGCTTACATATATTTGGTCTTTGTGTTAATGGGGAATGGGAAAAAGCTGACTGGGTTTAACATTAAAAAACAGAAAAACTGACTCACCATTTTGTTTTTTAAGTTAACTTAAACTATGAAGAAATTAAAAAGATTATAACACTATGTGAGCTAATTTTAAAAAGTAAAATATATATTGTCATATATATTTCAGTAATAAGGTTGTTATTGCCTTCCAGTCTTTAGTAATAGTGTTGATGTTATCTTGTGGTGAGTTGCAAGATTAAGAAGCGCAGTCACACCACAGTCAGAATTATTTGTGAGCTTCTTGGCTCAAATGACTGTAAGCTGTAATTCACAAAAGCATCTTAGAGTTATTTTCTGAAAGGCTCCTTGACCATACACAACAGCACGGGTTTAACATGTAGTTTGACCCTTAGAAGTAGGTGGGGTTAGTGGGTGGGGCTTAGTTTAGAGCTGGAGCACTCTCTGGAGGCAGAGTGGGGGTGTTGTCCCTAAATTCTGTCTGATGATCTGCAGAAAGACAGATAAATAAAGATGAACACAGCACATGAGTTGTTTGATGTAAAGTTTTGAGTTCTGATCATTAAAAAAATGTTTTCATAGTACATCAAGCCTTTTGATTTTCAAGCATTTTAATGATTTCTTCATGACGCAAATAAAAGAAAATCAAGCATAAAGAAAGTCATTTCTATGGGCCATTTTAAAAAATACCTAGCAGAGATGTGGTCTGTTGGTGGTTTTCAATGACAGACGTTTCTTCCTCTTCCTCCCCCCAGTCAGTGAGGTTAGCAGGTGGGATGCACTGTTCCAGAAACAGATCTTCATCTTCATCAAAGTCCATGTCTTCTGGGGGCCAACGAAGCTCACCACTTTCCACCTCACTAACATCAGTAGGTTCCACCACAATAGATGGCAGACGCTCTTTCCCCTGTTGCACGCAGGTCAGAGTCCCCTCAGGACCCAAAACTACACCCACTGGATCTGGGAAGATCTGTCAAAAAAGACACTCAGCAGCATTTAAGAGCCTGATAAACAGCATTTGCAGTTAATCAGGCTATTTGAGATCAGTCTGTTAGGCTCAGGAGACTTAAGAAGGCTTGTTATCACTGTTAATCTGTTGGGCCGAAAGAAATAGTTCACCCAAAAGTAAAAATTCTCTCATCATTAACTCACTCTTGTGCCACCCCTATAGTATAAAACTTTCTTTAGCTGAACCCAAATATATTTTAAAATAATATTCCATCACTATATATATAGTATGTTCTTATATGGGACCCAATATGTTGAAGTGCCAAAAAGCATATTCATCCATCATAAAAGTAATTTATACCACTTCAGGATGTCGTCTATAACATAGCAATACGTGTGTGGTGGAAAACGATTAATACTTTTAATTTTTTAGTACAATCTAAACCAAGACAAACACTGGGCTATGCTTGACTAAATATTATGACAACTAGTCAGGAGACAGGCAAGAAGCAATGAGATTTGAAGCCATATTTGATTTTTAAAGTAATATGCACGAGTTGTTTCTGTTATAACTTTATTTATGCAGAAGCAGAAGAAAGGAAGTTATATACTCCAGGGGTGGCATGAGGGTAAGTAAAGGACATTAATTTTTAAGAACTGTTTCTTAATTAAGCCACAGTATTAAACATTGCCATGTGATTCCACATGGTGCTACAATTAGCATGTTTGCTCTGATATCTCTGCCACAGTGTGGAAATGTGGGTTTGTGCACACATACAAAAAGTGGTTTTGTGCTCATGACCACATTGTTGATGTAGTTAGTTGAAGTCTTGAGTTTAGTAGTTTAAAACCGAATTGTGAAATCAAATGTCTGTTAACCCTTATGTTGTTCCAAACCAGTAAGACACTTTCTTCTATGGAACACAAAAGAAGGTTTAATTAATACCCGGCTGGGTTAATCGAATACAATTTATAAATCATTTCCTTTTGTTTTCTGTAGAAGAAAGAGAGCCATAGGAGTGTGTAACAACATAAGGGTAATGATAAAACTAGTTTTTTTGTGAAATATTCTTTTTAATCTTTTAAAGAGAAATTTTAAAAGTTTCTAGCTTCTAGTTCATAGGCTAGGTTCGAGTGTTTGATTTGAGGCTATAATGCTAGTATACTCCTAAACATTGTACTCCAAAACAGCACAAAATTCACTTTTAGCAGACAAATACATTTCACAGATGAATACAAAATGTATAGTCTTTCCCTCCCCCAACACCATCTGCAGCCAACTAGGAGACATTAAATATGATTCATGGCACCCATTACAGATTTTGAATTTGTTACCGAATTTGTTATTTTAAATTTTTATATTAAATTAGACAAACATGTAAAGTAGCAAATGTCTGAAATGTAACACTTAAGAAATAACATCATTTGGATTCTTAAAATGAATGCTAATGTTATACTTGCCCCTTTACATGTCAGTATGTTGTAAATAAAAATAGATATGAAAAAAGAAATACAGATAATGAACACAAACAGAAACACTTTTACACAAACTTTTTTTGTACCTGAAAGGGCAGTCTGTCACCTTTCTTCTGGAGAGGTAATTCATCCATGGCCTGCACTTCTGAGCCCCCCAACACTCTGTTTAATTAAAAAATTGGCAGAAAAAAAGGACAATTATAAGTCCGAAATGGCAATGGAACAGTTACAGTCAAATGTCTTTACAAGGATCTAAAACTTGGAATGACTTACATTGCACTTACTTACCATCACCTGAAGAAAATGGCCCAATAAAAAAATTGCTAAATAACTTCTTAACATGGTTGAAAGTTCTGTATAAAAAAGTCAATGTCAACGATGATAGAAAAACTGAAGTGTGTGTGCGATGTATTCAATACTAAGTCATCCATCACATAAAACACAGAGACAGATTGTTAGTTGCCTCATTCTTTAACTGACCTGTGACTAATCGTTTCACTTGCTGATGGAACGCTGAGCACTGGATTACAATGCGTATATATATGCTGATTATATCAAAATGGATTATGTTCTCATATAGTAATTTTTCTCTTTTTTTAGGTTTCATTACACAGAAAATGGAAGGTTAAATTAAGCAAACTTAGCACATTATAGAATGCAATTTTCTGTGTTATGTGTTTTCTTGCATACGGTACAAAGAAATGTAGTAGTTCATATAGAATTTACCTGCATATAAAAGATTTGCACAGTATAAATACTTACATTGCAGAACAACTGCATAGCCAAAGATAGCCAAAATTTCAGTAGAAAGAGGGAAGTGGTATAAGTGTTTGATCTTAATCTGTACTTTCATAGCAAGGTTGCAAAACATTATTTGTAAATGCATGTGTGAAGTTCAAAGGGCATCATTTCTTTGTTCCAGATCTGTTTATATTGTCCCAGAAGGGCTAGAGGAGGATTAATGAAGCCTGAAACCTGTCTGATAAACAAAATCCTCTTTTTTTCCACTCCATAGAAACAGTGTATGATGTCACTCTGTGTATGTGTATGTGTGTATGTTTATCAGCCTATGTCATCTGAAAAAAACAAAAAGATGGTGAAGTTAGGTTGCACCGTAAAACCTGTGACCTGCTTACTTTGACAGTTATTATGCAAAACAACATAGATAAAGTGACTAAATCTAGCCCCCAGGAAATTGTGGGCTGAAGGATATCTGATGTTCGTAACTTTACTCAAAATTTCATCTTTATCACTGCGATAAAAATCAAATAATTTACAGTTTGACAGTTAATCTCAAACACTGACAATCACAAAAATATTATATTGATAAGATTATATTGCTTTAAATATATTGCTGAGGGTTCCCTCTGGTGGCATGGTGGGGCGAACGTCAGATAAGTTACGTACATCAGAAAGTTACAAACATCAGATATCCTTCAGCCCACAATTTCCTGGGGACTAGATTTAGTCACTTTATCTATGTTGTTTTGCGTAATAACTCTCAAAATAAGCAGTATAATAATAATCTAAAGCAATATAATAATCTTATCAATATAATATTAGTATTAGCTGAAGTATTAGCATAGTCAAACTATCACAGTTACTCAAGAATTTAGTTTAGTTACTGTTCAGCTATCATTACACACCAAAAACTGACCACGAAAAGCCACATTGAACCAATCAGAAAAAAATATTACAAAAAGCTATTTAATGAAAACAGATATGCATCCGGAAACTAAGTGATTTAAAAATATGTAGACTCGAAATAAAAGAGAGATATACTGCCATTTAAGGAAGTTAAGTTTGCGATGAAAAAAATCACTATTGCCTTACTGCACTAATTACTAATTACTGCATTTATGTAAAAAACCTGTGACAAATTTTACATGTACAATCTATGTGTGACACATTTCATCAGGTCTCTGTGACGACAGCTGCCTGGCAGCTAACAGTGTAATCCAGCCTTCCTCTCCTGCTGTCAGTGGTAAGTCATTAACAAGCTAACAGATCAGATTTCTCTAAGGTACAAGGCAGTGGCTACACGTGCTATTGACAGGTTAGCTCACAGATTGAGGATATGAAGGTACCAATGGAAAGAGTCCTAAATGTAAGCAATGCTACGAAGAGCAGGTAAAGTATTTGTGCAAGGTCATGGGGTTGAGTTCCAAAGAATTCATGTCCTGCTAACATGTATACATTAAACATACTAGAAGTTAATCTGGTTAAGAAGTGTCCACCAAATATAATAGTGATAATGAACAAAACAAAGCTGAAAAAAAAGCTGTTCATTAATTACTCTGAATACCATTTATTTACAAAACATGCCATTAGGCTGCATCCAGTATACGTGCCCCATCTTAATGCATAAAGTCATAACATTATATGCCAGTATGAATACACCACCTATTTAACATAAACGCCTGTTTCAACACAAACATACACATATACAGATCACACAGAATTGTAGGTCCTACCCATCTGTGGGGAAGCAGCCATCCTCCTGCGTAGTGCAAAGCTCCATGCTGGCCATGCGTGGTATGATAATAGGGGGCAAAGGGGGGCAGCTCCCACAGCACTGCCCCTCTGTAGGCCCCAATGGGGGACACTGTCCCTCCAGTGTGATGCCTGGATAGAGTCTAAATCTAAATCCTGAACTGTGTAACCCTGCAGGGCCAGTGATGGATAGGAAGAATACAACAAGTATATACTCCAATTGTGCACCGAAATGGCACACCAGTGTACATCAGGCAGTCATGTCCTTGTCTAATTTTTTCCTATCCTTTACTGCCTTTATCCTAACCTCCCCTCCCACCTCCCCCCTCTCTCACTCTCTTTCTCCCTCTCTCTTTCTCTCTCCCCCAAGCAGAGGTAAGGGGCTTTATAAAAGAGCTGGATTAGTGTCTATGTTGATTAGTATGGCAGGGCTTGGTGACGTCATAGCAGTGAGCCGCTGAGCGGTGGAGGCAAATGGCCTGGCACAAGTGCCAGGTGTGCATGCACTAGCACGTGGCACTGGTATCTTATTCCAGTCTGATCCTGCGAGTACATTCAGGACGGGGGTCATCTGGCTTTAACATCCATTAGACACTCTGTAGTCTTATATTAGATCAAATGTCCAACAATGTTTTGAGTGGATTTGGACAATTCTGGAAATTAAGTTCCATTCAGGTAGGGAGGGGCTAGTAGATATATATAGCATGAGACAAGGCATTAGTCTGTACACTTGCACTGATGAGGGGTGAGTCAGTATGCCTTAATCCAAAACATGCTATTCTTAACTGACCTACTAGCATTCTTGGCATTCAGACCTTAACTCGGTTCCCTAACCTTAACAAGATCACACCAGCACTCATTTAATTACGCACAACATTTGAAAACCACAACAGAAGTACATAAAGCTCAAAATACTATAGATTTCAAAATTAATAATGCTTTGTTAACACTGGTTAACATGGCCTGTTCAAAAAAATAAAATGAACAGAATTTATTTATCTTAATTTCAACATTCAACATTAAATCGAAATACCATGAACGAGCAGTGAACAACTGATATTGCATTACCCTAGATTAACAAAGATTACGGTAATTTCTTAGTATTAGTTCCTGCTAGCTAATGCATTAACTAATGTTTACAATAGAACAAGTGTTACCAATGTTTAGTGACACATGAAAGTTTATACATATGACCTAAAACATCAGAATATAGTAGATAAAGAGACCCCAATTATACAAATGACACAAAAATATACTATAGTATACATTTATTTATTAAAAAGACTAATACAATCTGCAAGTAGCCCAAGTATGTGAAGTAATAAGTAATTTAAGCAACAGGAAAATATCATAATCTGATTTATACAGCACATGTTTGGGAAGCATGATAACAGCTTTTACGTAGGGGTCATGATAAAAGGAAATGTACCCCAGATATGTTCCCATATAAGAGGTCTTGATATCATTAATACACCCTGCAAATTTCACATCTTAAAATGTCCTCCTTTTAACGAAAATTAACGAAAACATTAATGTAATCCTTCTCTTGAAAAACGAATGCAACTTGGCTGGATGTTTGACGTCACTAGGTAGATTCATTTTTATATTACCTGCCCCTAAGGAAGATCTACTTTTACGTCATAACATCGTTGGCTCCGCCCACGGTCGTTCAGTCACAGAGAAGCGGAAACAGTCCTGACAGAACAACATCACCGCAACATCCTCTTTGTTTGGAATTAGTCCATTACGACAACAGACTGAAGAGAATACTTTGGAGGAGCGGGTTAATCTGAACGCCTTGTTACTTTTACGATACGTTTCTAATAGCAGTATGATTCCAGTCAAACAGTATTATGTTTCTGATTGGGCTGTAATTTGGTTATGACGTTACCATACACGTTGACAATTACACCCGAAGGTTGTTAAAGGGTTGTTAAACACTCAAATCTGACGTTTTTAATCACAGGGTGGACAAAGGCTATCAATTACTTCATTTCGAATGTTTAGGCAAAAACAGTAATATTATACTTACACCTCAGGTAACAAAAAATTATATAAAAAAATGTCATGACCGGTTTATTGTTAAAAGAGTAACACTAAAGCCTACCAATCTACTGGTAACGGCACCGCAATGATACAACAAATAAAAGAACAATTACTTTATATAAAACTTTTATCCAAAATATTCTTATACTTGTTTTATCACTTTCTGTTATGAAACATTAGGATGCAAAATTCTATCATCAGTCATGAAAATCCAACGACATAGCAAGACCAACAAGACTTTATTTAAAACTAGATCGCCCTCTGGTGACAGGATTTAGAATTGCTGCTGGTACAAACTACAACGTTGCAGTAATACACCAAACTGTGGCATTTTGCACTCATTTTGAAATCAAAAGTTAAAATACCTGTAATTTAATCTTGTCACATGACCCTTCTTTCCCCGTATACCACTGTGTCATGCACAGTGACATGTAGATGGAAAAATCATTCAAAGAACAGAATGGACGTGACCACATTTACATTTATCCAAAGCGACTTACAGTTCATTCAAGTTATACATTTTATCAGTGCATGTGATCCCTGGGACTCGAACCCACGACCTCTGCGTTGTTACAGGAACTAAGCTACAGGAACACTGTATACAGTCCACGGAACACTGTATACTGTGAACACCAACTGAACTACAGGAACACTGTATACAGTATTTACATTTATGCATTTGGCAGACGCTTTTATCCAAAGCGACTTACATTGCATTATCCTATACATTTTAGCAACGCCATGCTCCAATCACTGAGCTACAGGAAAGTATACAGAGATGCAGTGACAATTTTCTTATGTATTTAAAAAACAAACCAAAAATTATGCTATGCAAAGTAAGTGCATCTGCATCATCTCTTACTCAGAGTACATTTGGTCTTGTTGGAAGTTTAAGTACAGTAACACTATCTATACTACAAATTTAATGGTTGCATGTGAAAGTTAGCAATCTTTACTGCCACTTGTGCCCAGGAGGAGGCGCCATTGTCTAACGCTTGTAATCTTTGGTACTTTAACAAAATTGTACAGTAGCAAGTTTATTTTTCTAAATGAGAATAATGCTTGATTTAGAGGTGCTGTAAGTCATTGTACTTGAGGTTGAGGAAAGTTTGTCCAGGAAGAACAGTTTGTGGTTAAATTGTTTAATTTTGTAATTGTTTTATTTTTTACTGTTTGGTATCACCTGGTTTGCACTTGGGGTCACATTTTTGGTCTCACCTGTGATAAAGACATATTATAACTCTTACTAACTCTTTAGCTTTGCTAACTGACCAGAAAATATAAAAGTAAATATATTTATTCTGTTTTTTAGCTTTCTTACAATCCATAATATAGGCTAAGGGCATATCTGCATCCATCCTAGACTTGAATTATGTGAAACTGACATGAGAACTTCTGTTGAACTTCTGGAGAACTTAACGAGAACTACTGTGAGATGTAAACAGAACATCTCTGCTAGAATCAGATTGAGATTAACTGCACTGGGAATACAGATCTCAAATTGAAATGAAACCAGGTGCAAACTTTTCTTAGCTAAATGGGAAGCCTGTTGCAGATGGAAGTGTAGGTAGAATCACCACAATGGTATCTGTTTGCATAAAAAAGTAGATACAATTTAGAATGAATGAATTTGCTGAATTGGCTGAACAGCGTATGTTGTGTTTTTGATTGGCGTCCCCCTAGGCCTATTAATTAATTTGACTACTAGTTAACTAATAGAAGACCTTGGTGAACAACCAGTTTGGCTAATGAACATCATGACTGTTCGGATCACAGAAGGACCAGAACCAAATCAATATTAACCAGCATTAACCAGTTTGGACCAAGGAAATTCATACTGTTTTAAACCAGTCTTTCCATTTTGTCAACACCCTCTTTGAATAAAGTGAATAAATAAAAAGGGCATTTCTGAATTACAGCGCAGTATAATAGGTTTTAGCTACAGCATTTTGACTTACAATGTGGTTGTCATGGTAACAACGAGGAGGAGCGATTGAAGAGATGTCTCAAATGCATTGTGAAAGTGGCAATTCACAACCTTCTTATAAACACCCAGCTTCACAAAATGGTCCCAGTTCATCCTTTTGAAGATATACAGAATGTGCTGTTTAATGAGAGGGATGTTTTGAAAAGGTCCTTATTGTATATGCTGAAGGATATTTGCTAGATTTGGACTGTTGTGAACACAAAACATGTTGGGCCAAGTCAAGTCTTTTCGAATCTCTAAATATGACCAATAGTAATAGAAATATAATTAATATAATTTATATAAATTAATTTTGCGGAAGACAAAACATCTTAATTTAAAACATAAAAATCATAAAAAGCCCAGATTTAGCATGTCTGACACAGCAAAAACAGTATGCATTGAAATATATGCATGCATTTCTGAGAGAGGTGGAGTATGTCGTCACCTGTCATCACTATGAACAAGTACCCTCCCCTTCTCTGTCTCCTCTCTCTCTCTCTTCCTCCTTCAAACACGCTCTCACTCCACAAATTGCCTCTCTGACGCACACTCAAGCTGCTGCCAGCAAACGACTCTAATCCACACAGCTGCTCTGTACCAACATATGCAGAACAGGACAGAGAGAAAGGAAGGGAAGAAAACTAATTTGTGAGGAGAAAGGGCACTCTTGCACATCTATACCGCTCTCATGCAGCGCTATATACATTCTCTCCTCCTCATCCTCAGTGTGAGGGGTGGACTTGGGACCCCTCTAACGCCAAGCCCTAGTCCTACCGAGCCCCCCAGCATCCTGCCGGATCCATGCGAAGGCAGACCCTGTCTGAACGGGGGTGTCTGTAGTCAGGTGGGAGACACTGAGGACAGCACCCAGATGCAGTCTGAGTTCTGGCCTTACACTTGTATCTGCAGCCGGGGTTTTACTGGACAGAACTGTGAGGTAAGAGTGTGTATTTGTACACTTGTATAGATTACAGATGTACTGATGTCTTTACATACTGGAAAGAATTAATTCTGAGAGGTGTGTTGTGATGGTCTAAATAAGCAGTTAGTATGAAAGATTTTGTATGTGCATGTCAGTAGGTCCGTAAGAGCTTGTGCTGTCAGTAAGGATGTGAAGCAAAGTGCTGCGTTGCTGTGGCAACAGAGAGGAGAGTGGAGAGTGTGTGTAAGAGGTAAATATCAGTACAGCTGTATGTGTTGTATCTCATACTTTTTGGGACTGTATTTTTATGATTAATACAAAAACGAGCAAGTATGTGACTATGACCTCCTATAACAGGTCATTGCAAAAAAATTTTTAATTAAATGGTCACATAAGCATTATTTTACACTATCTAAATAATTCAATCACAGTGTATATGTGGTCCGATCTAATTAATATATATAGAAAAATGAATGAAAATAACAAATTTGTCAGAAATGGTAACTCATACCTAAAATCTGACCTCTGCATTTAACCCATCACTGTGTGTGTGTGTGTGTATATATATATATATATATATATATATATATATATAATTTTATATATTACATAAATATATATTTATGTAATATATTATGGTACAAGGTGACCATTCTGCAAATCCACAAGTGGCACTTTGCAGTTGTATGCAGAGGTGCCTTGTTTTTAATCTTGTTTAGCAGAACAGCAATTTGGCACTTTAGCAAATCTATATCCAGATAGGAACAGAACATTTCCTGGTTTTATGGAAAACTAAGAGTATGGAAAGACATTGTTCTTTATTGTGAGGTATGTTTCTGATTGTATTGTCCTTTCCTTAACCTTAGCTCAGTCTAAACCTGTGTGCTGTGACGTCAAACTGCTCATTTACATCCCCCTAAATGCAGCCAGAATGCTGATGTGTGATTGGATGATAGTACTGACAAGCTTCACTGTGAATGGCTGGAGACTTTTGAAGTCATTATGATGTCACTCTGTGTTCCATTTTCCCAGGCAAGGCTGCTGTTCTTCATTCACCCTGTAGTGACAAAGCCATTTTCAAACTTTATTAATCATTCATGCAATCAGGTGGATGCTGAAAACACTGGCTGTATGAAGCCAGTTTGTTTTGAATGGTTTGTTTTCTAAAATTAATGTGTTGTCACTTCCTACATGAAGTCTGTTTTTAACAATTACAGGAACTAGGTATAAATTAAAAAGATTTAATATCAAATGTTTTTTTTTCCCTTGAGAAGCTTCTTAACCTAGGTCTCAGGAGTAGTGCAGAAGCTGATGCAGAACAATTGTGTATGAGGGATGTGTCAGAACCAAGGCAGATGTAAGAGAAACTGCAAGACATGGGTGTCTTAGTGGGCTAGTGGGCATGTGATCACAAGGAATGCTTATTTAACCAGATAGTGTTCTATTTATTTCTTTTTATTTCAGCTTGTTAAACAGCCATGGAGAGCATATTAATATTAAAATAAGAGCTTGACTAACCCTTGCTTCTTTAAAGCTTTCATCTTTCAAGGAATTATTTGCCCCAAAAAGAACATTCACGAATATTATCGTTATGTCATTCCAGACCACACAGGTTAAAATTGGAGCTTCTTTTTGAAGCTTAAAGTTTCTTTTTGGAGCTTAAAGTTTCTTTTTGGAGCTTAACAGATACTGTCACTATGTAGTGAATTTTCTTGGGGTTCCACAGGAAAAATAACTACTGTGGGTTTGGAACGATGTGGGGTACTAAATATTGATAAGCATTCTGTTTTATCATAGGTGAACTATTCCTTTAATATTTGTAGCTGTACATATAACAAACTGAGCCTGTATGTTTAGCAGTTGGGCTAGGTTATCAGCCCCTAGGAGACATTTAGAAAAAACTGTAAGCTAAAGAGAGCCCTAAACATGGTCATCAAAAAATTAAAGTTAATTTACTTACCATTTACCTACCATTTCAAACCCTTGTGACCTCGGTGGAAAACATAACCAGCTTTTTACAAGTATGGCTAACCTGCTCTTTTTGTAAAAATATACCATCAAGCTCCGAATTGTAATGATGGGTTGGTAGAGTTAGGATCCATTTGCAGTATTTAATAAGATAAACACACAGGCAGGGTCAAACACAGCAAACAGTAACAGCATAGGCAAGGCAGAGAGAAATTGTTAGGCAAGGGTCTGGACAGGCAGCAAACAATCATAAACAATAAACGATCCAAGGTCAAGGCAGGCAAAGAACAATCACAAACGATCCAAAACAGGGCAGGCAGCTAACAATCACAAAAACAGACAAAGAGCATACACAAAAACCAATCAAGCGATAGCAATTGAACCCACTCAGTAATGGCGTCAGGGCAATCAAGACTTCACACAGGTCTGAACATAAGTCCAGATTATATAGGGTGTGGTTGATGAGACGCAGGTGGCAAACAGGAAGTCATCAGGAACCGGGTGTGAGGAGTTGTGGGAGCTGTAGTTTGCAGATCCGGTTAATACTCTGGAGACGGTTCCCTCTGATGGCGCGTTACCGGAGCCTCCTCCATAACACAAATAGTCTCTATAAAAATAGTTAATGTAGCTCATACACAATATTACACATTTCCCGAAGCCATATGATAGCTTTGTGTGACAGATTTGTTTTCCCTTTGCCATATAACTGTCAAATCTTATTTTCAACTCAAGATATTCAAATGTGTCACATCATGATGAGTCATTAGACACGAGAGAACCCATGAAGTGTGGCATTTATGAATGAGATTTGAGCACTGTGATGGAGGGAAAGGTTTTCCCTCAACAACAACCCTAAATTCATTGTGCTCAACACAAGTCTGTTGTATGGCTTCAGAAGAAATATGCTCTGTACGGACTGGTTTTAGGGTAACTTTTGCCAGATTTTTTCACTTAGCTTTATGGTATAAATAAACGCAACAGGGGGTGAATAAATTATGGCAGAATTGTTATATTTAGGTAAACTAACTCTTTAATATCCTGCTTGCATTCCTCATCTGAAGAGAATCCTGTTTGTCCATAAACAGATGCCAGGTCTGATTTATCAAGATATAGTTATAAGAAGATGATGTACCTAACATTCTACTAAGAAAGGACACTAAGTAGCTTTTTGTTACAATAATCTCCTGAAGGGAGAACAATCATCCTACTTCTTCTCTTTAATCTTACCTTGTTTACAGCCACAAATCTTACCCAGAATCTTACATTCAGCAGTTTTCTATACTAATTTGGCTCCATCTCGCTGGTAATTGGTGGTTCGGCTGCTCCCTTCTGATGAATGTGCTGCTGAACAACAAAGAGTTTTTTCTGATGCAATTCTGTCTCAGTCCCACTGTATCTGTGTGCTTAGCACTATAAACTAAGTGTCCTACATCTGAGGGCTGGTTAGTATTCATTCAGGGCATTCTCTGATGTTTAATAGCTGTGAGCCAATCACACACTTCCATTTCATACCTGGCCTTTGATGTTATTTGTGTGTGTGTGCATGTGTGTGTGCATGTGTGTGTGTACACTGCCTAAAAGACACTTTCTTAAATTAAAACAATTAAGAACAGAAAAACTGTTCTTTTTTCTCAAAGAAAGTCTTTTTTCCAACTCAACGAATAAATCCATAATATTAAAACAATAATTGGTGTGGAATGGATTGAAGTCTGTCACACTCAAACATTCTTTCTCCATTAATATTCAGATGACAGTGGGCTAGCAAGCTGAATGCAGGTGTATATCAGGATTATTGTGTTTTTTCTGTGCTCTTTCTTCAACACATACATTCAGAAACACAGGTGTAGCTTTTGTTTTGATCTTTATTCGAGTTGATTTGTGGTTATGCCAGACTTGTCTTGATGTGCAGGTCACTCAAAGTAGTACAAAAATATAATTGACTCTTCACTAAGCCCTGCCTCAAAACAGTACTGACCAATCATGGTTCATGGTTGCCACCTGCCAGGTTACAATATTGACATGTATTGATACAGGTCAAAGTAAATTCACAATAAGTGCACTGTAGTGCAGAGACTGCATGGGTGTCATAGAAGCGAGTACTGTAATTGTGTTCACTAACGGTATTGGTTGTTGCTTATTTTTGTTAACTGTGCATTTGCCACGCTTGGTATTCACAGTCTCTTTCATTTTAATCATGTTGCTGCATCATTTAACAATTTAATTACAAAAACAGCAGACGAAAATCATTTGCAAAAATAAGTTCTCATTGCACATTGTACTGAAAACCATGCTGTTCACAGGATGTTCTGTAAAGCTCATCTGAGCGTGCAGCAGGGACAGAGCTTAACAAAGGATCAGATGCCTCCAAAAGTGTTGTGTACAATTTTGACAACATTTGAATCTGTGCCACATGTAAGCAATTAATTGGATTTATGCAATTTCCAATCCTAGTTTGTACAGTGCAATCTTAGTGCAATCAGTGCAATCTTATGTCCTTAAGTTCCAATAACGATAGAACCAAAATAGTATTTTATTAATAAGTGTTAAGTTTTTTATTTATTATTCTTAATTATTTTTAAGGAAGATAAGCTTACTGAGCTGAAATTGATGAATTGCCATTCAAGTCAGGGACAAGGTTTAAAACTTACCTTGCAGGTGACAATGTGACCTTCACAAAACATGGAATGAGACTAGAGGAGGACATGTGCAGAGTTAGAAATGAAAAGTATCAATCCTCACTGAGATTTGTGAGAGATGAGATGAGATATTTTCTGTAATGGCAGAGAGAGCCTGTCTGGTAAACGTCTGGAGTGTCTGATCAGAGCATGGCCTGTGGAAAACAGACTAGACGAATCAATATCGTTAAGTTATCTAAGATAAACAAATTACTATTGTAGATTTTATTGGACTTGGTTTGATACCTTTCATGACATCTCTTGATGGAAAAACTATTACTGTACTGATAGCTTCACTCTGTGATTTCAGTATATTATTTGATTTGGTTTCATTTTTCAGATTAAGTGATTCTGTTCTGTCAATAGACATTTGCAATTTTCGCATCTCATTCTTGTTATTTTTATTGGTCACAGTTTTTTGCAGATCCCTGCGCTAGCAGCCCCTGTCTCCATGGCAACTGTAGCCAGGACGGTGAGGGGGATGGGTTTGTGTGTGAGTGCAGCGAGGGTTACGGTGGGGTCCGTTGTGACCTGCCAACCTTGACCTTTGACCTGTCCGAATCCACCTGGGACCTTGCCGAGAGCATCGAGGCAGAACATGCCACACCTGCCACGCCGGCCACGCCTGCAACCACCACTCAAGTCTTTCAGTCAACCACAGTCCCCATTACTACTCAAGCTCTGCCCACACTAGAACCATGGCGACCCAAAGCAGGTCAAAGGTTGGTGGAGATATTGTGGGAGGATCAACAGGTGAGCAGGTGTGCGTTTGCATGCATAAGCTAATTAAGAAAAGTGTGTGTTTATGTAAATGTGCGTATTGGTGGTTATCAACATAAAAAATTACTCGTATGGATAACTTACTTGTGTGTGTGTGTGTGTGTGTGTGTTCTAGATTTCGGATGAAGCAGAATGCGTGAGTACCGCAGGAGGTGAGTCTGCAGGCATGATGACCGTTTCCATGGAGGTCGCTGAGGAAACAGCTGTGAAGTAAGAAACTTGCTTTTGCCATCTTTAAGAATGAGAATAAGAAATTATATAAGAAAATGGGTTTTAGTCTTTATGTGTCCATTTATACGTGAGTGTGTGGAAGATGGAAATCTTTCATGAGTCACATCAGAGCATTTCCTCTACATTTCATAAAGATGTTTTTGATGATTTCTTTGAAGATAAAGTACTAAGAGGAGCACTGTGTGTGTGTTTGTGTAGGCTGGTGGGAAATGTGAGTAGCTCTGCTGTGTTATGGCGTGTCGGTGAGGCCGGTTATGTGCAGTGCTCTGTTGCAGATGGCACAATCATGTGGTTTCAGCAGAGCTCAGATGGCCTGGTTCTACCTGACCAGTCTCTGCCAGTCGGACACAACTACTTTATTAGTAAGTGTGTGTAATCTTGCACGCGTTGCTGTGTGTGTATAATATGTAAAATGTTACAACCACTGTTAAATTAATTACTTACTAGCACACCCATTATATGTCATGTGTGGGTTTGTATTTGAAAATTCTGTTTTCATTTCTATTTAGTTTGTTTGCAATTCTGAATTCTTGTCTAGATGCATTGTTATGAGTGATGTGAGTCTTTCATTTGACCCTGTCTGCTTCTGTAAGCCAAACATCTCTGCATGTTTCTTATGGTGGGCTGTCCCTGAGGCACAGCGGTGTGTGTTTGTGTATGTCTGTGTGTGTGACAGTTTATTTGTGTGTGCTCATTTATGAGAGGAAGCAGGAAGGTACAGATGATGTAGATGTCATAAAATATCTGTGCCTGAACCCCAAAAAAATAATGTTTTGTAAGTTTATTTTCATAAACAAACAGTAATATTGAAATATAATGCTATTGGATTTGCTTTGTATAGTAAATCTTGATCCTAGAAAAAATTTAGATAATTAAGGTAATAACAGATAATTTAGTGTGTATACTGTTTTTGTACTTTGCTGTCTTTAAATAACTGAATTTGGTTTATGCATTTCTGTCATACTAAGGTTTTTGATTGGATTGTTTGGTTACCAATTGTATTTGAACATAAAGGGCAGGTTCAGTTTTTGTTTGACAACATTGCCAATAATGTTTTTATACAATAATGCTAACATTTGTTTTCTTATATTTTGCAATAGTAAGCCTATTTTATTAGTTTTAATAAAGCAGGGTAATAAGACAGGGAAAAATTCACAGACATACATTGAAGGAGGGACATCGCAATGTTGACTTCGCAATGTTGGGTAGTAAGCAACTGTCTAGCAACTTTGTACAATAGCCTAGCAACTGCATAACATTATGCTAAAAATACTTTACGTAGCAACACCCTGGAAACCTCCCACAACACTGTAGCATCATGGCAGCATGTTTTGCAAGGAGAAGCTCCCCTCACATTTTCTTTAGATAATGTTGAAACCTTTTTCCATGCAGGTGTAATACATGTTGGTACACCCTCTGGTCCAGAGGTCACTCTGAGGCTGCATCTCATAGTAAAAACCAATAACTGCATGGAGCCCGGCAGCGGTTTCAGTGACCCACAATGCTCTGGGAAAGGGAAATGCATAACCCAATCCTATGTGGTAATAACATCATATCATAATAAGCATTATTTGTGTCCTCATATTTGTTGTTTTAGAGGATTGAAATGCTTAAAAAATGCTTTAAAAAATTGTGTTTAAATGTGAAATATAGAACACATTTTACTGCCAGTGTGAGGACGGATATTCCGGAATCTTCTGTGAGGAGTTTGACGCGTGCCACATAAATCCCTGTGAGAATAATGGCACCTGTGCTGATATCAGACAAAGAGATGAAGGACAAAACTACACCTGTACCTGCCAACCAGGTGTGTGAGTTTTTGTGGGTTTCTCACCAAATAAGGCCGTTTGTGGCCCATTTGTGTCTCTGTGACTTACTACCAATGTGGTTATCAGGATTAATATATTATGAACATTGCACATTATTTAGTGAATTTAACTCTGTTACACACGATGTAATACAAACATTAATTTTGAATTGTTTTGCTCTCTACATAGCTTTTTCTAAAATGCTTTGTGCTTGTTTTGAAAAAATATGATTCATTGACAGCAGTAAACCTTTTAAATGTATTTATTAAAATTATATAAACTTAAATGGATAAACTACTTTAATCACATTTAGCATTTGCACAATTTCCTAATAGATACCCATTTGCATTTGTGAGCATCTGCTCTTGAAAATCAGCACTTAAGGCCATTGTTGTTATCTAATAATACCTGTTCTTTGGTTGGGTATTTACATAAACATCAAAAGTGCACATTAAAAATTAAAACCATTCATTGTGTGCATACAGCATCCTTTGAACAGATGAATAATATTAAAAATATTAACATATAAGAGTTAATTAATGCATAAAATGACTGTAGAAAAAGCCATTTGCTAACAAAGAAATGCCCTTAATACCCTGCATATATTTATACGTGCAGTTTAACTATTATTATGCATCTTCCACTAACATCAATATCTTTGTGTTTGCCACTGCGTAACAGAGAATATTGGTGGTTAACCTTGTGTAGGGCACAGCAGAGCGTTCAGTATAAATGCTCGGAAGCTCCTTTATATGCAAAGATGAGACACAGGAAGAGAGTAAATTAGAAAGGAAGAACAAAGAGAGAGCGGGGGGAGGGAGAGAGAGGGGAGAGTGAAGGTCAGAGATTTGTGCTGTTTGATCAGGTAAATTATTATTATTTTGAGCTCAGTTATTTATAGCTATACGTTCCAGGGCAAATAAAATCCCTTTTAAGAAATGGCATTTGGGCATGCTGATTGCAGAGCATATCTATTAAGGTCTGGCAGACGCACAAATAAACATTGTGTGCTGTTTGGTGCGTTTTTGTAAGAGGATTATAAAGAACATAGGAGGGCAGAAATGATGTTAATTAGCTGTTTTGTAAGAAAAGCACACAGCCTACTTGGTTTAATTCGATTACGGCCTACTTTGGCTGACTGATTCTAGTTGTTTTTCACTGAGCAATTTGTTTCCTAGGGATTTTTTCTTTAATGTTTTCAATCTTTTTATTTGAAGGAAAGCAACAGCTTGTGTTTACTGGGAGCCATTTTGTGTGTGTGTGTCAAGTTTTCCCTACGTTTTGAAAATGGCTTAATAAACATACAAAATAGTGTCTTAATAACAGCGTAGAATTGCAAAAAAGTTTATATGAGAAAGTTGTGTGATAGTCAATGTAAGAATAATAAAAAAATATTTTTGTGTGTGATGTATTACAAGATTGAACATGCCTGCTTGTGTTATGGCAAGTTCAATACAGATGATAATACAATGTGTGCGTTTTAGGTTTCGAGGGAGATCGTTGCCGGTCTTTGGTGGATCACTGCGCTTCTGGACCCTGCCGTAATGGAGCCACTTGCTCGAGCAGCCTGGAAGGAGCTCACTGCTATTGCGCAGAAGGTACACACACATTTATTAATATTGCACTCCCATGAAATCATGTTAGAGAGATGCACAGTAACAAAGACACAATTAAATCTGTTCTGCTTGGTGTGTCTAATGTGAAAGTGTATTTGTGGGTGTGTTAAGCTTGAATCGGCCTGATTTAAGCCCTATTTCTGCTCCCTCTCCTTCACGTTATCTAAGTGTGTCAGAGAGTTGCTTATTTTAAACTCTTCTCTTCCAATTAATCGCGAGATGCAGCACAGCTCCGCCTTCCCTCTCAGGAGGAACCCAGAGCACCATCAGCGATGCTTGGCTGTATAACCAGGACAAGCGCTCTGTGCAGTCAGCAGATAGAACAGGGACGCAACTGCTTCTACTTCCTCAAAAAAACCCACAAGAAAACAGTTTCAAATGAAAAATTTATACGAGTCTCCTGAACTTTGGCTTCGAGAGGAGCCAGAAAAGCACTAACAGGCTGATATATTAATCTTGTGGTGTGAGCTGCCATCCTAAGCGCCCAGTTGAAACAGAAGAAATGATGAAGCAATAAGGAGAAAGGCACATTAGCGCATTTTTTAATTAGCGTGGTAAAGCTTGGGGTGCTGCTTTTAATATTTCAGGAGCCGTGTGAGACAGTTAATAGCTTTTGCTGTATCTCAGAGCGAACACATCTATTCAGGCTCTGCAGACACGGCCTCTAGACTGCAAGCAGATGGAATAAAAACATTTTGTACCCATTCACCTTCATAAATCAATTGAAGATTGAAGATTCAATCTTCAATAAACAAAAAGATTTCTGAGGAATCTTAACTATTATCTTTTGTCTAAAGTTCATAGTCTTACAGTTCATAGTCTTAAGCCTGTATCTGTGTTTAATAATAGTTGGTTTCTAGCAGGTTTAAGCTGGAAATTAAGCTTCTTCAAGATCGTCTAACAGACATAATCAGTTATTACGTTCGAAAAGCAGCTACCATCATACGGAATGTCTATTAAACTCCAAAAAGAAAAAACAGGAAAAAAAACAAGTACAGTAGCAGGCGTATGAATTTTGGTAATCTATTTCTTTAATACTAAGAATAAAACACATCCATGTTGGTTCTGTCTGTTTCATTAAGATAATGCATGAGAGAGCTGCTGTGAAACTGTGGTGGGTGGATCAGTACATAGAGTTGTATTTCTCTCTGTGTGATTGACATTTATTATGTGGATCATAGGGGATCAAGCAATGTAGCTTGTAATCCCCGGGTACATGTTACTCTAAAGAGAATACAAAACACAAACAAACATATATATGCACCACACATACAAAAATACTGATTAGAATAATGATTTTGCAGTGCAACAATTCCTTCATAATGATAGTTGTAATATCAGCTCTGACACTGGCAACTACAGTACCAGCTCTGACAGTCACAGTTTTGGTCATAATGCCCTAAATTAATTGAATTGTGCAGGGAATGGCATAACTGATTGTTAATGAAGTACCCATGTCTGTTTTATCACAGTCAGTCTCTCTTCTGTTTTTTACATGTTCTCTCTCTCTGCTAAGACTAACTCACAGTAGGGTTCACATTTACTTAATAATGTTGTGATGTTTCATGTCTGTCATTTTCTATAAGTGAAGTAAAGTACAGTGTGTCATCCTTTCTCTCTCTCTCTCTTTCTCCCTTTCTCTCTCTCTCTCAGGCTATCAAGGTTCTATGTGTGAGCAGAAAATTGATCCCTGTGCCTCTGGGCCCTGTCACAATAACGGCAGCTGTTTCTCACAGGATACTGGTTTAGACTTCACCTGCACTTGTCCCGCAGGTTTCACTGGACCCACCTGTGCCCAACTGGTAGACTTTTGTGCTCTCAATCCATGTGCTCATGGTATCTGCCGCAGCATTGGTACCAGCTATAGGTGTATGTGTGTGCCAGGTGAGTGTAGAACAGTGTGTGTGTGTGTGTGTGTGTTTTTTAATGTTCATTTCATCTTTTCCTTTGTTTTTTCTCTTTCACTGCGACTCATAGCTGTGTATGTCTCCCTTCAACCCTTTAACACTCCATATATCTCTCTAGCTCTGTCTGGTTGTCATGGCAACTGCCTCCGGTGTATTGCGTGCTCAGACATAATTGTCCATGAATTGTGACTGAACCAGCTGTGCAGGCAGAACCGTCTATCCACTGATATCACCTCTCATTGATAAGAGAAGTCCAGTGGGACCACTGCATTCTCCACTGGGGCCCTAAATAATATCCAGTGGGATATTGTACTTCTAATGATAATCTAGAGCACACTTGCTAAGAACAAAATGGTACCCAGCAAAACACAATTTTAAGGCCTTGAAGGTACAGATTAGCTTTGCTTGATAAGTAACCATCATTACTATTGCCCTTTTAAAGGGTTACAGATTAAAACAAATTCTTTATGCTAACTATCAAATTCGGTGCGTAAGTCGTTCAACTTCATTTGTGCTACAAACATGAATGATACCCTGTAGCCTAATTAGAAGAGATATGCTATTGCTTTTGGTTTTCTGCCTCACAGTTAACCACCTAGCAACACCCTAGATACCATCCAGAACACCATAGCAACTGCATAGTGTTGTGCTAACAGGCATTTAGATACCATTGCAACACCCTACAGTAGCATTATGGCGGAAATGTCACATTTTTCTCCTCTTCACAAAGTGTTCAGATTTGTTAAGATCCCAATGTCTATATCAAAAGTTTAAGATTTCAGTATGAATTTAAATATTTCTTATAAAATATTTCCATGACCAAATTATCTAACCTATGCTATCCACAATATAGCCCTATACTCTTACTCTTTGTAATCTGTTAACTAATTTTTGTCTGTTTATTTCTCTTAAGAGGTTTCAGAAGAAACATTTATGACAAAGTCAGTATATAAATGACCCTTATCTTCACAAGTTTTCCAAACTCAGAGCAGTAAAATTTACCTCTGAGGACATTTTTCACCGGACATTTTGTTTGTGGTATTATTTCACAGTCAAATAGATACAGTAACCTTTTTTTAATCCGATGAAAAAAACATTAAAATGAAACACTGCCCTCTAGTGGACATGGACAAAATCTAGCAAACACGTTTTACACACATTTTAACTTGGATCAAATAAAAAGCATAGTTACTGAATAATTCAGTTTCTTTAACAAAAACAAAAAAAAAACGAACAGAGGAACAAATAAATGAATAAGTAGAAATATATTTAAAAAAAATAATTAGTAATCAACAGCATGCTATAGGTACTGTATATGTTCCTGTAGCTCAACTGGTAGAGCATTGCCTCAGCAGCACAAAAGGTTGTAAGATCGATTCCCAAGGAACATATGTACTGATTAAATGTTTTCCTTGAATGCACTTTGTAGGCATTCCTTGAAGGCATTTTGTATAAAAGTGTAAATGTATTACTAATACAGCTTAATGAATTTAACCCAAAACATTCTTTAAAAACACTGTTAAAATAAATATTTTAATGCATTTGCTTGCTTCATATTTAAATGCATTTGCACTCTCTCTCTCTCTCTCTCTCTCTCTCTCTCTCTGTTTATTCTGTAGGTTATCATGGTCTGTATTGTGAAGAGGAGTATAATGAATGTTTGTCTGCTCCCTGTCAGAACTACGCCACATGCAGGGATCTAATCAATGCCTATGAGTGCATCTGCGCTCCACAGTTCACAGGTGCATGTTCCAGAAGCAGCAACCCTGCAGTTAATATACAATTACTGAACAATGTCACTGACCTAAACGCATATGACTTAACTGAACTGATGTGAATTTGTTCAGGAAAGCACTGTGAGATTTTTAAGGACCCCTGTTTGAAGCTCAGATGTCAAAATGGTGGACGCTGTGAAAGTGGAGGGAGAAATGGGTCCTGTGTGTGCCCACCAGGATACATGGGTGAATATTTGAATCTTTTTATATGTGTTATGTCAGGAATAGTTGGATACCATACTACATTTTTTGCAGTATGAAGTATGTATTTTGCGCACTGTATGGTAATTTGTTGTATTTAGTGTTTTTCGTACTTTTGTGTAGAATGTGATGCATAAAACACATTGCTTATCATTTGCAATGTCATTGTACTGTTTTATGTACGAATTTATAAATACGTGGTATGCAGAATACCACTATTCCACTCAAAACATATTTAAAATGTGTATTATGAGGTAGTTAGTGATGTTAGGGCTGATTTGTTTTTTTGTAGGTGAGAACTGTGAAGTTGACGTGAATGAGTGTGAGAGTAACCCCTGCCACCATGGTGGCACCTGTACGGACCAATTAAATGGCTACACCTGTCACTGCCCACCTGGCTGGGTTGGTGGTAACTGTGAGATCCGTAAGTTTACTTTTGATCTTATGAATTATCACCAGCACTAGTTACTCTTGTGGGACATTGTAAAGAAAGAAAACACAAATATAAATAATTGCAAATGGGAAATGTAGTGTGCATGTGTAAAGCATGCAAAATGTAAAGGGGGTGTAGTGTCCTTGCTCCACTGGGGGCGGTTCAGGTCATGGTCATTCAGAAGGAGATAGATCAGAGGGTGTTTTGGAGGGCTTTGCTGCCCAATCACACCCTTCAAGGACACTGTCATTCATGCACAGGGACAGATCGCAGTTCCCTGAGGAGTGACGTGCTACTACCATTTAATGCAGTTATGATGCTGTGCCATTAGTTTCTTGTGCAGCTAATCACACAGTTCCAGCTCACACTATTATAGCCACTCTTTTTACTACCCGCCCCGTCAGAAGACAGCATGATGTGTGGAGAGGTGGAGCCATTGTGTCACTCTGAGATAACTCACAATTGGGAGCTTTATTCAACCACCCTACCGTGTTTATCTGTGTGTGTCTGTTCTTGCTAGCTGACACTTGAGAATACTATTAAAATGTTTTATCAGCTTCACAGTTTTATTACAAATTAAAAGAATAAACAAAATTTTATAGGGTAAATTGGTTTTGTCTGTGCAAAATGCGCCACCAACCTGCTAGGATCTTCTGGCTGGTTGCCAAGGCATTGCTTTGAGGTTGCTAAAGTGATCTGAGTGGTTGTCAGTGAATAATTATGCAGTTTTAAGTGGTTGCTAGGGTGTTGCCAGGGTGCTATAGGGGGTGGGTAGATTGTCAAAAATGTGAGCCTTTGGCCTGTAACTTTCCACATGGCTATGAATGTAAAATGTTGCATACAATTGGCATGTTAAGAAGGGTGCTATAACTCTTCTAAGTGACCTGACCAACAGTTATTGTCCAATAAAACCTAATAATAAGCCAAATAACCTAAGCCAGTTTTCATAGAAACTTGTGGGCTCCTCTAACTTTGGCAACTTAGCTATTAACTACACACAAGGCCTTAGCAACCACAGAGCAATGTCCTGGCAATCACCCAGAATACCTTAGTGTCATAGTAGCAAGTTTTGCACAAACAAGCAAAACCTGCCCTTTCTTTTCCATGTCACATTTTTAGTCTACATACTTTTCCATACAATGCATCATTGCAATTCTTTAGATCTGCAGTGGAAGATGGCTCAGCCTGTGGACACTTTGACCAACATGCCTCGTCACTCTCTGTACATAATCATTGGCGCTCTGTGCGTGGCCTTCGTCCTGATGCTCATCATCCTCATTGTCGGCATCTGTCGCATCAGTCGCATCGAATACCAGGGCTCGTCCCGTCACGCCTACCAGGAGTTTTACAACTGCCGCAGCATTGACAGCGATTTCAGCCACGCTATCGCTTCCATTCGCCATGCTAGGTATGTTTTACCCGTTTAAACTATTCATACAGTTTATCTATCCATAAAAATATGATGGCCACAAATAGCCAAAATATACTGTATATAAATAGCTTGATGTGAGTGGATGTTTTTGGAATAAAAATAGTTCACCTGAAAATGACAATTCTGTCATTATATACACTCATATTTTACCTGTATGCCTTTCTTTGTTCATAATATTACAAAAATAAGCCTTTTTTAAAAATTGGTTTTGCTGTTCTTTATATACTATTTCTATAACAAAAACATACAGTAACCATGTGAGGCTTTTGTCTTCCAAAAATGCCACAACTTTTGTACTATATTACAAGTCTTCTGAAGCTATATGATTTGTGCTTGCACAAACTGTATTTAAACTTGATGTGTTAATGTGTTGTCTTGAATGTGCTATTTCCAGATATGACCCACAAATATGACCCACCTTGTCTGAATTCTTACGAGTTAGGCAACTGTTTCTTTAAATATGAATGAGAGAATTGCAAAACATGAGACTTTTTCTTTGTGTGTGTGTGTGTGTCTGGTACAGGTTTGGAAAGAAATCTAGACCAGCAATGTATGACGCCACTCCTATCAGCTACGAAGATTACTGCCCAGATGACAAGCCCCTAGTTGCTCTCATTAAAACAAAGGATTTGTGAAGCATTACACTTTGCATTCACACATACATAAATCATGCATTCACAAGGCACAGTTCAAGCCTTTGAAATGAGCCAATAATTCAGTATTTATTTCCAGACCATAGTTTAAAAGCAAACTGTACTGAAAAACTTTTAATATATTTTACCATTGTAACACATAAGCTTTTAAGAGTTTAATTCATATCAAGCACCAAGAGGCCAGCACAGAATTAATTTTAATCTGGATTAGTCATGAACAAATGTGCTTTGTTTGCAGACGTAAATATTTTGTGGAATGTAAGTAGACAAATAACATGCTACATTGCAAAACTTGTGTGTCGGGTGGGGGGTGGGGGGATTTAACTAGCCCTTTTTCCCTCTAGACTCTGATCACAAATATGATAGCAGCAGTCCAAGCTGTAGAATTAGGTATAATAGCGCTCTCCTCATAGTACAGTTACACTGTAACTTTATTCAGAAGAAGATAAACTAGGAACAAAACAAAAGATAAGATGATGTAGGTTGTCTTGACTGGTGCATGGATAGGATCGATGGTTTTCACATTACTCTGTAACCTTATGTACATTGGTATTTATTTCTTACGTTTATTTCTTACTGTTCATTGTGGTCTCTTCTTTGTCACAAATCTTGGTGGTAGCAAAGTCCTAAGATACCACTGCTAATGTAAAGGCAGCACTAACAGTGCTTTTATAAGTAATATTTTGTTATTGTTTCACAGTAAGTAATAAAATAGGAGTTCTGGTCTGTATTTCATAGTGTTTTGTGGAACTTAACTGAACAAGACGTCTCTGTTCCAATACATCTGCAAAGCTCCTTATTTCACTTAGCAAATAATCTCAGAGACCATTCAGAACAATCAACAAAAACAAGTCAGAATTTAACAGAGCGTGAGAGGCAGGAAAAAAAATCAAGGTTTGAAAATTCTGTTTTAGATATACACAGGAAACTGAGGAACATTTCTTGGACAAAGTCTGGACACAATGTTTATTGGCATACAAATAGATTTAAAAATAGCCTCTGTGAGTGAAATTATCTTCCTCATTAGGATCTATTTAGACAGCAGTGAGCTTATGGTGGAAGTATTGGAACAAGAGCTGTGTCTCTTCCAGACTTTGGAATCTGGTTAAATCCGGTGTAGTTCTGCTGTGTGCTTCTGCTGTTCCTGCAGTTGGTTCCAGCTCTCTCTCTTTTTCTCTTCATTTGTGTCTGGCTGGAGTGGTATTGACAGAATGTTTTCATTCATCTCATCTCCTATCCTTCTCTCTTCCATATCTTCCATATCTGCACCTAGTTCTACTCATTGTGTTCCTATGATTATCCTTTGCTTAGTATAGACAGGTAGAAGCTGCCTTCTGCCACTGATCTGAGACCAGGTTTGCTGTTTAAATGGTTGACCTAAAGTATTTAACACAAGAAATTCTGCCTTTATGTATGTAACTGGAATTCTGTATAATGTTCAGAGTGACTCTGTCATACAATGAAACGAAATGGTAATTATTCTGTGAATTCTCAAAAAACCCACCATAAAGGTATTATATTTCAAATGTTCACAACCCATATGACAGTTTTGTGTGATAAACAGACCGAAATCTAAGTTGTGTGCTGAAAAATGTGCTTGCAAATTCAAATATGGCTGCTGAACATGTGCCATGCTTGACCTAAATTATTCTTATGTGGTGTGACCAAAAGTGACATGTTTCATTGTTTTGAACTGAAAGCAACATATTTTCTGTCTGATTCTGACACATATTAACATATTATATGACTGTTTGGTACTTTTATGGTGCTTCTTGAAGAGATGAATCACCTTTCAACTAACATTGTATGGAAAAGAGCAAATTATTTCCAAAATTCCTCTTAGCATTACACAAAGGAAGGAAAATTAAACAGATTTGGGAAAAACATTGAGGATGAACAAATGATGATAGAATTTTCATTTTTGGTGAATTATCCCTGAGGTTATGGGTCTTAAAAACTGGTCTGGGATCAGTGCTGATGAAAAGCTTCTTCGCCTAAGCACTATTTTGATTGTACAAAAGGTAACACCCTTTTGGTTATATATGTGGAATGATGTACTAATAAAAGTTATAGTGAAAGCCTAAAGTGTTTCTTTGTGTGACTAAAATATAGTTATCATTCAGAATTTCTCCTAAAAGAAGATTGTTTAGATTCCTAGGGAACACATAAACTGAAAACTGATAAAATGCATACCTTGAGTGCATTGTAAACTGCTTTGGATAAAAATATCTGGTAAATGAATAAATGTACATTTTAATATACACTATGCTTGTATACATTATAAATCTAAAGCTATAATGTACTCTACTTAAAATCATAGCAGATGTTACATGGACTGAAATATAAATTAATCTTGGTGGTATTTACAATTCTTTGAACACATGTAAAAGATATTTTATTTTGGAGAAAAAAACTTAACATAACTTCATATCACTAAGCACACAACGTTCCGGTGCTGTGTTTTCCGATGAACAGATGGTAAGTTTTGCATTGCCTTTGTCACACACACAAATTCTTTATCTCTCTCTATTACACATACACTCCAAACAGTCCAAACTCATAACCACTTCCTGTCTAGTACACAAAGCATTCTAGACATTTGTAAAACCACTCAGTGTTGCAATACCTTCTTATGTCTCAGGACAAGAAACACACAGACAGTAAGCCTGCATGAAGATGCCTTTTCCACAGCTGGAATGTCTTTGACTGTCTGCACATGGAATGTCCTCCAGCTGGCTATGCCCTTATAAGGTGTTCAAACAGTGTCCTAGACCTATCAGTGACCTTGTGTGGTTTCCAGATGTTCTAAGAGTAAGCATCTGCACAAATGGCAGACTGTGATGATACTGGCCACTAAGAAATCACCCCACTACAGGGGGCAGAAGACACACTTTTGATGGCTTTGACCCCGGAAAGAGAGTGTAAGGGTGTGTTAAAGCTCATTGAGTGTTTATTTGACCTCTGTCTTTGCTTTTGTTTTGTACTGGTGTCTACACTAAGCACTTTCTAACTAGTTAAATATGGAGATGATTCTCATTGCTTCTACAAGTTGGGAGTTTTTAGTACAAAATTTGTTAAACAACTGGTTATTGATGTGCAATAAGGTCATGTAACAAAAATCTACTTAAAACACCATTTATACAGTGACAGAGTCAATTTCTGACCTCTGACATCACTTTTTTAAAAGATCAGATTTTACTATACCAATTGGTCCACTAATATTCTCCCGTCTGCAGCTGGCTGGTTTGGAACCCTATCTTGTAACAAGTTTCATTATTAACATAATTATTAAACTGATACACAAGGCTTTTTCATATATTTAGTCCATAAAAACATGATGAAATCTACTCAACTTTGTGTGTGTCGGACCACAACCAAGTGGAATTAAAAAATCTGGAATCCCAAAGCGCCCCATACCGCCCTCTACCGGACACATAGAGAACCACACCAGATGAAAGAGGGGGCGGAGGACAGAGAAAGAAAAGAGGAGAGAAAGAAAGAAAAGAGACTGTGCGCGTTTTCACAGGCGGAGTTTCGTTCTTGCGCACCGTTAGAATTAACTGTCTCTGTGTTTTTTCTCGGGATCGCAGGAGGAGAGAGAAGGAGTGAGAAAGCGCCGCCAGCGAGCAGATGTTATAGCTGGACTATCCCTCTGCCACCAGCGAGCTGTTTCCAGCCTGTGATCGACCTTACAATCCAGTAAAATGTGGCAGCCTGCGTCGGAGCGATTGCAGGTAAGCAGGATGTCTTTGTGCTGATACACAATTCACTACAAGAACCGCTTGTGTTATGTGTCGTATATTGTTAACCAAAGTGTACAGGCCAACCAGCGAGTTCCAAAGCTTCTCACCCTGCAAACCCTTTTCATTCTTATTTCATTGCTCGCTCAAACTGATTCAATAATATATTGGCGTTTCACGTCTTTGCAACTTTGTATCTTTGCTGGCTTAACGCTCAGAGGTCAGCAGCTGGGAGCATGCACGCAAAACATACCTTACAGTTTTCTTATAAAATTTTTGCAAACCATTGAAACCATATCTTAATGTTCCAGACGCAAGGCCACTTCAATGGCTGCAGACGAGCGCACCAATGGGGAGAAATGGCCTTGGGTCTGGAAAGATTTTGTAGTAAGAGGAACTTGCAGTGCGTGATTCACTTGTGTTTCATTTACGCTATTTTTCAAGTTTTGGTCCTTGTACTTCTGCATCAGACAGGCGTTTTTATGGTTGCGTCGCGTTTCGCGCCATGAGCGTTGCGTTAAGACAGCGTGTCAAGTTATAACTTTCAAAAACGAGTGTCAAGACTACTTCGTTCTGTTCTTTTCCGCCAGTTTGTGAACGCTGGCCGGTGCGTATGCAGCAAAACATCTGTTGACAAGCTGTGCGTCTTCACTATTTATGTATCTGTGCAGGGGAGCAATATTGGCCTCTAGTTACTGTGCATAATACTTAGTGTAATTTATCTACGCAGTCCGTTAATGTAGTTAGTAATCAAGTAGTTACCTGTAAATCTTGTGGAAATAAAAAAATGTTGCCGTATTTTGTATCTCCAGGGGTTCTGGGCTTCACGTCTCCAATGTGTGTAATATTATCCAGATGTGGAGGGTAACGGGTTTTGCCAGATAAACTTGCACAATCTTTCCTCGCAGAGTTTGGCAGGGCGATACTTATTAAATAGCATAGTAAACTTTTTTGAAAGCTTTTTCAAGTCATTTGATCATTACAGTTTTTAGTTATGCGTAGCAAAGGGTGGTATCAAAACTCTGTGAATCATTTAAAACCGTGTAATGACAAGATTTTTTTAGTCTACTAAAAAAATACATAGTACATAGATCAAACTGGGTTTAAGAAGCTTCCAATTCAGAATTGGTTTATAATTAATAATGAACTGTTATAAAAATATATATTATAATTTAATTATATTTAAGTAATTGTTTATGATATTTTATTATATATTTACACACTGTATTTTAATATTTGATAGCGGCATTTTTAGTTGAAAACTGATGTATTTCAAGGATTTTTATGTGGTTTGAAAAGCCCTGGTCTTTATCATGATATGATCTATAACCTTCATTCATTCTCAGGTGTCACTTTTCAGTTTTACACTGAGTTCCATAAAGCATATAGCTTGCATATGTTCTTAACATTTTTTGTGTCAGTGGACACCATCATAGTCAATGTAAGTTTTGAAAACTAACAAGGGGCTTTATAAGTGGCTGTTTATACTGCTTTTTTTATTGTACTGTTGTAAGTGGATAAAATGTTATATAACAAAAGTTATGATTGAATTTGTTCAGAGCTTTGTTCTCTTGATCTTAGGGTGAACTCTTTATGTAATTGCCTTAACATCAGATTAGGGAGGTTTGCATCTAATGTGATTATGGTCAAATCAGATCTCATGTAACAAAATCTCAAAAGGATTATCGTTGATATTTTTATCATTATAAAAACCAACTGTGCTTATAAATACATTGAAGAGTACATCAAGAGTTTCGTGCAAGTCCAGTGGGATATGATATGTTTCCTGTGGATTTTAAATATTGTTAAATGTTTGGTCTCATACATGTATCAACAGGAACATTTCAATAGTCCTCTTTCAGTCAACCCAGTTTGTGGTTTTCTTACCATGTGTAGCACAAAATAAGGGGAACTACTGTACTCATGTACTATATACATGTTTTCACATATGCATTCTTTCTGAATAAGTACAGGTAGATCTGAGACAGGGTATAGTAAGTGTTGTTTTAAAAAGTGTTGTTTTAGGAGTGATTAGGACATAATTTTGCACATGGTTTGCACATAATTTGGCAATGGTTTTTAATAACTCATGTTTGTTACATCCAACTGGGCATCGTCACTGTGTGTGTGTGAGTAAAATAGATATTTTTGGAGGCCTTGAGACAAACCTTTACATACCTCAGATCCCTTTTACTCTCCTATCTAAAATAATACAGAATGTTCTACCCAGTGCAGTGTCAGTGGTACACAAACAGAAACATGGGTACACACATTCATAGATTAGTCTTTATAAGGGCATGTTAAAATTGATGAACTAGTTATTAGCTTATTGCCTCACTGTGACCAGATTTGTTGGACCTCAGTTCTTTCCCAATCGGGGAAAATTTCCAGAAAAACACATAACCAGAGACTAGGATTACCACACAGGCATGATACAGTTTAGTTAATGAATGCCACACTATAGAATTATGGTTATTGGAACTAGACGGATGTTTTTGCATATACCAATGAGACTTAATTGGTTTCGAGACCACGAAACAACATAATTCTCAGCGCCTCATATTTTCACACACACGCTCATATTTACCTATTCTTCCTCAGCACACTTTTCTCAGAATGCAGTGAAGCCCTTTCAGTGTGTCCGCTGCATTGTAACCATGACGACCAGCGGTCTCTTTCTTTGTGGCGTTTCCATGGTAACTTGCATCGCTGTGTTGATGTGATGCTCAGTCTCATTCTCTTCTCTGTCTCTCTGTGATCTGGAACCGTTCTGGTGTATTTTGTGTTCTCTGTTTCTTCAGCTGTTATTGAGTTTTATGTCCGCCATTTGTAACCAGGATGGTGCTAATTTGTTTTGTAGTGAAGGTGTTAGTACACATAGAAAATGATGTAAATATGCTCTGAAGAATCCTACACTGGTTCTGTTACATACATTGTAGTTTTTGTGTAAGTAAAACTGTTTTTTTTCATGGAAGGATTTAGGTGACTCACCAAAAGGGCTACACTGTGTTCTAACAAAACATGATGCTATTAAGCAACAAGCAGTACAAGGTCTCTTCACGAGTTTTTACCTAGCTTAACATGAACACTTTTTAGTCAGCCACTTTCAGTTAAGGTTTGCTGAAGAACAGCATGACCACCAGCTGGACTATGGAACTTTATACCGGTTTAAACTGGTATTAGATCTATTTACTCCCTGCAGTAGGTTGCAATATCCAAAATGGCAGAAAATGGATTACATGGCTATTTACTAAATGTTATGCCTACATTTATTTATTGGATGCTGGTACAGTATTCACAATAAATTCCTTATTTGTTGCAATGATGGCTTCCCTTTCCACGTTCCTACATCTATACTTTTCTATTACTATTTGTTGCTAACATTTAAATTTCTTTCCTTTCTTTTCCTGTTGACTTCAGAAGTTAACTGAAGTGAACTCAATATTAAATTCATTCTGCAGTGTGTTTGGACAGAGAGGAAATTTGAGTTTGGCATATGCCAGAAAGTGTAAGAAAGCACTTGTATAAAGTATGTCATGTTTTCTCTTCATTATTAATTGAGTGAACTGCAGAACAATACAGTCCTTTCTATTACAATTTATAGTTTCCAAAAACATCATTTGGTTTCAGTTTGTTTTCAGTATGTGTGTGAGCTTGTATATTAAGTGACTTTGAGGGTAAACCACGGATATGTCTGTCTGTCGTTAGCTTTTCTAGTGTCTGGCAAAACTCTTTCACAAGGTTCACAGAGAGATGGTTATGTTGGAGTGTGTATGCGTGCTAATGTGTCCAAAAATTACGTCAATAAATCAGGGTCTTCTAATGTATGAATGTACAGTTAACCAGTGTATGTTTTCATTAGTGCATGTGAGTGGCTTGTTTAATGGTCTCTGTGCGTCAGTCCTATTTAACGTTGATTGGTGCTTTTAGGAAGGTGGGCAGGGCCTTCATTGCCTTTGAGGTTTTTTTTGCTGTCATTGGCGTTTTCCCACAACCACATTTTTTTTCCTTTTGACACCATCCACCAGCACGGGACCTCCTACGTGTCTGGCCCGATTTGGCCCTGGTAGGTCCATGTGAAACACAACACAGACCCTCGTAAAGTTATATGCACCCAAACAGGAACTTAAGTGCTTTGTCTGGACACACACTCATTCTTAGCAATCTCACATTGGCAAACTGAGAGACAAATGAAAATTATTTTCTGTGGTAATCAGATGAGTGGTAATTACAGACGAAATGGAGCTGAATTTATATTGAACACCTAGCAATCCTTTAAGGGTGTTTTAACTCAGATTTGGTTAGTGTGACTCCAGAGTTTGGTTCATTTGTTCATTACCATCTTTCAGAACTTGTGTGCACCAGTTAAAATGGTGGTGTGGGGTTTAGCTCATGTGAACTATAAATGTGACTAATGAATAAAATGATTGATGTATCATTTGCATCTTTTCATGATGTCGATTGCATGTATTATAGTATAATCAATTTCTCATATTCCCATTCTCATTTACTTGAAAAGGCTCTCAAAATATTGTAAAAGAGACACAACAGGGACACATCTGTTAATCAGGCAAGCAAACATAGTCACCAGCCAAGCAAACACTGCTTTAAAGTCACTTTAAATTTACTGTCTTTCTGGCATATACATATTTGGAAGACAAAATGTCTGTAAGATGTTGCCAAAAGAGAGCTGAAACTGTGTGTGTTCTATATTAAATGTGATGTTTGTCAGATATAATTGTGCTGATATCTGCCAGAGACCTTCCTGAACCTTTCCATTATTTCACTGACTCGCATCAATTTTTTCTGTTAACATTCTCTCTCTGTTTGAATGATTATGATTCTTGTTAAACCCATCACTGCAGGACAGACCCACAAACTCCTCTTTAATGTGTTACACACCGACATAGTTTAGTTTATCTCTTGCCCACACACAGCAGAAAATGACTGTACACATTTATATGTGGTTTACAACTCAGGACCATTTAGTTCAGAACTGACAAGTTATACACATTTTCTCCTTACTTGTCTTCCACAAGTACATAAACATTGTGAGGTGAATGCACTAAACAGTTGTGACACATTTAAACTTGGCAGTTCACAAACCTGGTTATGATTCACTTTTAATTCACCAGCTGCAACTAGGTAATAAATAGGATGAAATTGAATTTTGAATTTTTTAAGTAAGTCATCATTTTTTGTAAATTAAAAATCTAGGAAAACACACAAAATAATTCAAATACATAAAAATAATATTCATATTGCTACTAAACTAGCAGTATTATTACACTAGAGTATTTGTATTGGGCCTGAGGTTGTTTGATTGGAACACTTGTGTGGGTCCTCATGATGACTCAAACATACCGCGGTTCAGAGCCAAATAATACAATATGAAAATAGACCTGCAATAGAATTTGGGTTCAGACCAATAAATCAAGCCAAGTGTGAAAGCGTTTCCTAAAGCATGGCACTGCAGGCGAGCGTAGACAACACACCCAGGACAATTGCAGTGCAGGTGTGGAAGTGATTAAGTTCAGGCCAGTGGCAGCAGTGTGGACCAAGAACAGAGTGTTGAATTGCATTGTTTGCGAACACAGCAAAGAAATATAACGCATATGGCCCCAGCAGTATAGTCATACGACAGCTTCATGTGAGGTATTTCCTCAAAGTTCTCTGTCATAATTTCATTTGTGCTTCCACAAACTTGGCAAGATTGCACACGGGTGGATGTCGATAATGAACTCTATTAGCATTCACATTCAGTGGAGTAATGGTTAAAAAAAGTGGCCTTATTGGGTGGTTGAGCATAAAACAGCATAGTTGTCTAAAGAACTGCAGGACAACCTGGTTACCAAAAGGCAACAGTACTATAAACTTCAAGCAGAACGTTAAAGAACTTGAGGGAGGTCCGGGCTGGTGAGGTCAAAACTATACTTAGTCTTTAGCTAAAGTGATGATCATGTGTTGTTCTGTGGTCATCCAACAATGGTCATCTAGTGTTCCAGTAAACAGGAAAGTGTGTGGACCCCTCCTGAAATTAGGACCTAACTTTGGGAATGTCCCCTCTTTCTCAGAAACTTGGTGAGAAATCCTTCGCTCTGTAGGAGGTTTGGAACATAGTATCTTGTTTCCAGAAAGGGAGGTAAATGGTGAATGTGCCAACAGTTTCAATTATCGGTGTTATAAAGAACACATTGTATTATGACCTTGTGAAAACTCAGAAGACACAGACAAATATTACTTAATAAATGTTTGGATATACATGAAGAGCAAGGACACACATTACAATTACAATGCAGTTAACTCTCTCTTCCTCAGACACGCACAAACACAGTTTATCTACCCCTGTCTGATCTTCTGACAAATAAGCTGTAAATAAATTCAGTAAGGTTATTAAGTCTCTAAAGTTCTTTTTACTTCCTGACTGAGAATAAAATGAAATGCAGCAAAAATATTATGAATAAAATTTTAGCTTTATTTCAACACCTTGCCCTCCCCTGAGCAAACCTCTCTCCATTTCTTTGCTTGTCTCTTTATTTGTCTTTCTGCTTTTATTTCTTCCTCAGACCACAGGAATGTTTCTTTCTCTTAGAAAGTTGTAAAGTACTGATTCTGGGCTCAGCATGCGTTTATACATGTGGCTCCTGTCATTCACTCATTTCCTCTCTCTCTCACACTCTCTGTCTCACACACACATACACCCCACAGACACACACATGGCCTCCACCCCGTTTTCATATTTTATTTTCATTTCTTATCTCTTCTTCTTTTCCTACTTCCCCCCCTTGTTAGATAGATAGACAAATAGGTTGTTTGGCATGTACATCCATTCTAGCTTGGTAGGTAGGTATGTTGGCAGATAAGTAGGTAGGTTTTAGTAGGTTGGTAGACAGGCATGCAGGTTGGTGTGTTGGTTGGCACCTAACTAAAGAGGCAGATAGACAAGGTAGATGGTAGACTAAACATATGCTGAAACCTCCAGCAAAATGAACGATAATTACTAATATCCTGCATGGGTGGTAAGTGAACCAGAAAAAATGTCTGCATATTTGAGTGTTGGTAGCCTAGTGGTTAAATATTTAGGTTGCTAACACAAGGGTTGTTGGTTCAGTCCCAAAAAGAAATGACTCCAGAGTTGTAAAGTTGGCAGACCATCGCTATTGGACTCTTTTTAGCCATCGCATAACTAAAATGATTTGTCTAAATACTAGCTACCATTGAGAGTAAGCATGATAGAGTGAGAGATGTCTGTGTATGTAACATCAGGCAAGTCTACTTTAAACTTTACAGAGTAACTGGGATGTTGTGTTCAATCCATCCATCAGTTCAGGTTGTGTATATAATGTTTTACAAGCTTAAACTGGTATCTATACAGCTCTTTTGGTTTAACAGATAGATTTTCTCTCTTTCAGCATTTACAGACTATGCTGAAGACCAAACTCAATGTGCTGACGCTTCGGAAAGACCCGCTACCTACAGTCATCTTCCATGAACCAGAGGCCATTGAGCTGTGTTCCACCACACCCCTCACCAAGAACCGCACACACCCAGGATACAAGGTAGCACATTCTCCAAAATCTATTATAGATATACACAGTTTTTTGCTCTTAGTGTCTGCAAATAAGTTGTAAAAGACAAAGGATTTATAACAGTTCTTGTTAAATGCAATCACACATTTTCAAAAAGTGTGTTTAAATGTTAAAAAAAACCAGACACGACAATGACCCATGCAGGCGTCACAAGTTTGGTTACTTGCTTCATGTATTGCAAGGAAAAATGGTCAAAATACATAGGCTAAAAATATAGAAAATCTCTCATGGATGTCGACCTACTAAGGAAGCTGTAATGCTGTTGTCATGGAAACCTCAGCATCCATTCATTGCAAAATGCTGGCTAAGACAAACAGACATCTCCCTCTCTCCCTCATTCTCTGTTTTTATTTGTACTCTCCTATACTGCTCTAATTTTCTTATTTTTAGCAATAATTTATAGTTACTAATTATATTATAGAAATATTGGCTTATCACGTGTATCTTAAATCCAGTGAGCGGCGTCTTAAAATTTGGTGGTCCAATCAAATAATGAACCAAAAAGAGAGTTTACAAATTGTGGTTCAGTTTAATCCTAACATTGGAAATACAGAGGGCATTGTGGGATACAGTATCCAGTGCAGTTCGCTTTATTGTATACTGCACAGTTTGGCCAATATATTTTAGATCATCTTGGTATTTAATGCATGTAGAAAATGTGCACGCTATACACAGTATAGATACTACATACTACAGAAAGAGTAGTATGTAAGTATGCTATTTTTAAGATTTTAGGGCTCACAAAATGATTGCTGCCACATTTTTTACAATTCTAGAACTCGCTTGTGCTCAGTCGTCTTCCTCCTCATTGAGCCCAAGATATGTGAAACATTTTGCATATTTTCATCTGTGTATTTTACACGGGCCTCGCCACGAATATAAAGTCTCCGGGCTTAACCCAAACACACACACACAAACACTATACCACAAGCATTTCTACACTGGGGTGTAGACGGGTTTTATGATGATTCACATTTTTCTTAAAACAGTTATTATTGTATAACAGCCAATGTCCAGCTGGATGATCTCACAAATCACATGCTGTTACATGAGAGTAGCTGCATATGAGAAAACTAGTGACAGAGAAAGAAAGGAGACTTCCTCATCCATTGAGGTCTTTTGATTACGTAACAACACAACAAAGCCAGTCTATATGCTGTTTCCATGGAGATCAGCCTTGTTCTGTATGTGTGTGTGTGTGTACACTCGCTCCTGTGCACACTCAGCATTAGGCATACATAAAATATGTGCCCTGTCCCTATTTAAACCCTCTTCTGTTATTCTTGCTAGATTTTATAGCTTTATCTGCTGCCTCCACTTCCATTATGTTCACCTTGCACACAAATCTGATTTACTTTTAGCACACAAATCTGATTTGCATTGTCATTTTGCAAGTGATTTAATTTGATTCGTTTAGTTAGACAGTGTAGTCAGTATCTGCTGTATTGGTTGCTGTAATAAAGAGTCAGTGCGAATAAGAGTCAGTACGATGCCAAGACAATAAAATTGAATTTAACTATATCAAATCACATAACTAGTTGTGAAGTTTGTGAAGAAAGAGTGAGAAATGTTTCACACTGCAAACTTCACACATTACATTACATGTACGTCACATCTCAAGTGATGACAAACTTTGAACTGACCATTAAGACTCTGTTCTGAGAAACCAGAACACACCAACCCGATGGTCAACCATCAGGCAGTTTTAAAGACACTTTTGCAGACTTCGTTTTTCGGTGTTTCGCACCATTGGATGAAGTTAGGCCAAAACAAAACAAGAGACAACACACAGAACGTGCTTGCATCTCTCATTCAAATAAGCGAATATTTTAAAAACATATGGCTCTTTGGAATAAGGCAAGTGAGAAAGTCCATGGTGAGCGATATTTGTGTGAAAATGGTAAGCAAATGCTGCTTTGTTTATGTTTCCTGTTTGAATAACAAATGCAGACTGCCACCGGCTGGTGTGAAACATTAATTCGTTTCTCGCAGGTGCAGAACGGACGTGTTACTTGGCCCTGGGTTCCAACTGTTGGCTTGATATGTAGGGGCAACTCCAGACGCCGTGAGCTGACCCCACAGTCTGCTTTCATCAGCGCTAGTTTGTTGGCGTCGGTTTGGCGTGTTCTTGATTCTAAAAATTTAAACCAAATTTCAAACAACAGTGTGGACACAGTTTGGATAATGTCTGTAAACATTAGATTTCATGTGCATGAAACTGATTTGGGGCAGATACGCCAAAAACAAAACAAGACCTGCTTTGTCTGAACAAAGGCATTTTGTTTTTAAAACTACATTTTCAAACCAAATCTAGTTTTATTTTTTTGTGTCTGTGTATTTTTGCCACAGGGGCAAATGTGTCTTTGAACAAGGTTTTAGATGGCAGTGTTTTAAGACAGATGTGATGGAATGATGGATGCCATAATTGCTGCCTATAATGTACGTGTGTGTTGCTGTGAGTTGGTAACAGCGGTTTCTATAATAATCTTCTCATAACTCTGAGGGTTTGGGGAATTGGCTGTGCTTTGATCCAGGTCAGACATGGGTTTAAAGCTTCACCACAATCCAGGATAAACACATTCTTTGTCTGCCCTGATCTTTCCTCTTTATTTTGTTTCTCTCACAACAGATGAATGTGCATTTTGACATATCTGAGACCCTCTTAAAGAAATAGATTAATAATTATATAAATAGGGTCACGTGTACAATTGAGAGTAGACCCTACTCTGTGCTTACAGATTACATGTAGTATACACTTTGTTTAAAAACAGTTATCTACATGAAGGTGAGCATTTGTGGCTGCCCAAGCCCAATTTTATACACTATTCTAAAATCTGTCAGAATCAGTCCACTTCAGGGCAAGAATGTTTATGCTTTTTGCAGATGCTTTTTTCAAAGAATATATAATGCATAATATCCATGTTTTCCCTGTAAATCAAACCCCATGACCTTGGCGTTATTAGCGGCATGTTTTATCAGTTAAGCTACATGTACTCATCTAAACTTCTAAACAATTTAACTTTGACTAACTTGCATAGCTTAATTCTCTTGAAACCATTGCTGTGCTATGACAGCAGGTGGTCTGAAAGAGAAAATAGACATTAGAAAAAGTCAGTTAAGTAAATTTAGTAAGTTTATGCTGTAAGTTTATGCTGAATGTTTATGCTAATGTTTATTGTTTTTTAAATGCTTTTTTGCCCTTGTGGCAGTGCTAAGGATGCAGTATGAATTTAGAAACATTTTGGAACACAGTAAGCACAAATTCAGATTGTGTAGTTAGAAATGCTGGAAGTCACATATTTGTGTGATTGTGTGTAGAGTGTCTTAAGGCCCATTTATATAAAAAACAGTAACTATAAAGACATTATAACCATAACTGTTGTAGCCTCCACACGATGCGTTGCGTAAGGCAATAGCGTTATTAATGTTATTTTAAGTTTGCATACTATACTGCAGTTTTGCGGCCACAAAAATAGATGTAGACAACATGATGGTGCTTTATGCTTAGAAAAACAATGGAAAAACAGTTGCCTTTGTTACATGAAATGCGTCAAAGATGGGAGGAGTTCTCTGCAAAGTTGTTTTCCATTTTGTAAGTATAAGTCCTTTTAATTTGATTGTCTGTAGCTGGAAAAAAATCACAAAGTGATCCTGACAACAATGTTTCTCTGTGTCATTATAGTTGTGGTGTGGACTCTTTACTCTTTATTTATTCTCATAAATTTTGAACAATTTTTAAAAAGGGCCTTTAGACTTTGGAAGTGTAGCAGCAGAGTAATAGAGTGTGACTCGGTGTGTGTGTGTGTGTGTGTGTGTGTGAGAGTTTTTGTACTTGTACAGAGTTGACTCATCATTCAGTTGATCGTAAAATCATTCAAATGCTTTCACGACAACTAATTCTCACTCAGATTTTGTGTGGCTGTGCATGTGTGTATCTGGGAAATATTTTGACTGTGTATTGGGTCTGTTTGTTTGAAAGGCTTCATGATGAAGTCAGAAGTGAAAGATTCAATCTGTGAGCTTAGTGGCATGTACAAAGTCTGTTTTGTGTGTTGTTTACACACAACACACACATTCTGTTAACAAACTCCCCTCCCACACACACAAAACCAAATATACTAATTTCCACTCGGCCAATTTCCACAACTCATTTCCACAAGCCAACTCTTTCACACACACACACACACTTGGGTGTATGCAGTATATAGGGCTGTATGCACATGCCTTCATTGTACAGCTGTTTTTGAGAACACATAGGCCTCTCTTTCTGTAAATGTCTGGAACATTATAATCCTGCTCTGGAATGCTGAGCTGGTGAAGAATTCTTTTTCTGAATTATACATGGAGTTTCCTCAACTAGAATGCTCCAGCTAGATCATTTTCTCAACACTGCCACCTGCTGGAGACTATTGTGTAGTGACTCAGTAGAGAATTTGCCTGTAAACATTGAGTGTTAGGAGTTTGTACTAGAAATGTTTGTTTTGTGTCTTTTGATGTACTTATGTGCTGTTGTTAAATTAATAGGTTACATATAAAAATTAGGCAACAATGCACATATGAGTTTATTCAAATTGTAATTTAACAATTTATTTTCATTGTCATTCAGATAAATATAT